>JAUZST010011115.1:0-12081 GCA_034779995.1 Parotocinclus haroldoi | reverse complement strand
GAGAATAATAGTGGGCCAAGCACAGACCCCTGAGGGACACCGTACTTTACTTTAAAGAGCTTAGAGCGTTGATTATTGAAGCATAAGGTCAAATGGGACCACCAGCTGTGGCAAAAATCCCAGTGTACAGGAAATTCTCATCAGTATTGTGGCTGAAAGACAACTTTTCATGGCTTTCATGGCTTCTAAATAAAAAACGCTTCACTTCCAGGCAATAATTGCTTCTAGGATTCAGCACTGGTCCTTCACAACCAGTTTCAGACTGAACAGAAAGAACTACATAGCATGTGGAGCAGGGTGGCATGCAAAATGCCTTTCTGCTCACACAGTTGCCCAGTTCTTGTGAGCAAAAAAACATAAAAATGATACTGTTCATGACTGTAAACATGCTATTTGGTCAGATGAGTCTCGTTTCTTGCTGTATGCGATTGATGCAAGGCATCGTGCTCATTGAAGACCTCAGGAAACCTTCAATGAGGATGCTGTGCAAGATGTTGATGATTCAAGCTGAATGGGTTTCTGTGATGTTTTAATAGAATTACACAGAATTGGCTCCTTTTTAATGTGATGGCAAATATTAATGACAATGCCTGCACTGAGCTGCTGGACAACCAGGTTTTGCTTTCTGCTCGCTGTCTTGCTGACCTGCAAATGTGACTATCAGGAGCATACACGTATCTGGGCTGGCCCACAAAATCCCTAAATGTGCATCCTTTTGAAAATCTGTAGGACTACCTGGATTCTTCCTCATCATATTTATAGAATTTACCTTTCCACTGCAACCCTAGACTTCCTTGTGAGTTTGAGAGTGCTTTTTTGTAACAAACAATAAAAACACACGTTACTTTGACTCATCAGGGAAGTTGGTAACAATGATGTCTGTAGATCATGATGTTATGAGGTTTGCAAGGAAAGAGCACAGTAACAGCACGGAATTTAAATGAGGACATGTGACATTCAGGCAGTGAAGAAGGAAAAAATGTCCTGGTTAGGGGAAAAAGCACACACCTCCCTGTACAGAAGTATTGGGAGTATGGGAGAATGAGAAAGCCGAGTGTGCAGCAGGTTTTACTGTAGTTTCTAATGAAATCTATGGCTCAGTTAAGAAGTTGAAGAGGTGAAGGGCTGGGCTAGTAGCAGCTGTTTTTCAAGCTTAGGGAGGTATTACATGCTATTAGGTACATTTTAGTCATAGGTGACTTTTTTATCTGGTGATCAAACTGGTGATAGTTTACATCATTACTGATGTGTAAACATTATTTTCATAAACCTTTTGGCTGTTGGACATAACCTGACTATGAATGATAGTTCATCTATTGCACACCTGTGTCATCATGAACCTGAGCAAGACCTGATGTACATAAATAGTACATAAAAAATTTTGTTTTTTTAAAAATTTTTAAATTTGTTCTTCTTTGTCTCTGTAGGTCACCTTATATGAGTGTCATTCCCAGGGAGAAATCCAGCTCCTGCAGTCTTATGTAGACGCTGATGTATCCTTTTGGTGTTTATTACTTTGTCATTAGGTAGAACCAGATACAGATAAATCAGTCGTACATGTTATTCTGGTTAAATAAATCTTTAAAGTTCTTAACAATTACACAGGCTGATGAGAACTTCTACACCTGTGCATGGACCTACGACACCAGCACCAGTCACCCCCTCTTAGCAGTGGCTGGATCCCGTGGCATCATTCGTATCATCAACCACATCACTATGCAATGTGTAAAAGTAAGTGAACTGTTAACATCATTCGTCCATGCATGAGCACACGTCTCCAGGGTTATAGTACAAATGATGCGTACATGATGTCATCGAAATGTGACCATATAACAAGAATACATGTCCACGCTAGATTTTTCACCAGCACATTTACCCTGATAGTACACATTTGATGTTTCCCTCATGGGGAAGCAGTGTAGAATGAATCCTCATCACTCTATTCCTGATCATAAGATGTAGCTTTGCTTTCAGTAAGGTGTGGCCTGTGTTTGTGGATGATAAGAAAACTGGTACTCTAGGAGCATGTTCTGCGGTGACTTCACATATCCAGAAGCTTGGAGAGGCCTTCTTCAATCAGTCAACTGGTCAGGACTTACTCTGGATTGTCCTCTTGAGATCTATAAGAAGGCATTGAGGCACACTCAACTGAACAATAATTTCACTTGTTGTTTGAGTATATTGCTCCTATATCCCTAGTGAACACAGCCCTGTGCAGCCCCATGTTTGGATCCAAGGTGGGAGGGGAGTAAGGGTAATAAAATAAAAAAAACTATCAGTCCCCAAGACATTTTTATTACATTCACATTTATGTCATTTAGCAGACACCCTTATCCAGAGTGACTTACAGTTCATACAGTCTTACAATCCAAGCAATTGTGGGTTAAGGGCCTTGGACCTGTGGTAGCTTGGCAGATGTAGGATTTAAACCCTAGACCTTCTGGTCTATAGTCCAGTATCTTAACCACTAGGCCACCACAGTCCCATAGTAACTAGTAACCTAATGACTGGTTTTGCTTTCCTTGTGTATGGCGAGAGCTGTTGGACGTTTGTGTTTAAGCCCCAATTAGCGATAAATTTAGTTACAAACTTTTTCATTTGTTTGATAACCATTTGTTATTAAAAAGGTTTTCATGTGACTTACTGGAACCATGAAATATGCTTAGAATATCAGGTCTGGTCAAAATGTTGGAATGCAGTTTCGTGACATGGCACCAACATCTACATAAGTCCTTGCTCATGTGCAATATGTATAATATATTATCTCTTATAATAGCAGCAAATGTGACATCTGTACTAATGAACTTCATTATATGGGTGAGGCCAAGTTAGCCCAGAAACTAGCATTGCAGGATGTAATAAGCATCAGATGAATTAAGATAAGTTGAAAAAGTTTTCACCTTCCATAAAATGCTACCACCAGTGAATCTCCATCTGGTTGTGGATCTTTATATTCCTAGCTCCATTAGGTGCTTTAAACAACACAAGTTGAAGGAGAAGCATGATCTGCTCTAACTGTGAGTAGGAGGGCCATGAGCTGTGTAGGTCCACACAAAACTTCCGGTAAAGCATGCCCAACCTGGATCAAAATTACTGAGAGAATTGCTACTCGAAAACTAGAATACGCTAGCTTTATCTAACATGGCTGGGTAAAGTCAGACCTTATCACTCAGTGCAAATGTAATCGTTTCGCTAAATAATATCAACCAAATGTGACCCTTAATATTCTTACAGTCATTTAACTTTAGGAAATCCAGTAGCAAGCAAAGGTCACTGAAGGGTTTTGCTATCTGTAACAGCTATAGGCCTAGTTTGCACAGATCGTCTTGAGGATCAGCCTCCCACACAGCCAGGTTGTAGTAGGCACAAATTAGCAAAAAATCCAAAGTGGTCCATCCAGTGGTTAAAGCACTTCGAGGGCTATTTCGATCTGTTCCATGAACTGAACTTGACCTCCACCCCCCCAATACCTTCCCCTGTATGAGGCCAAAGCAGATGACTTCTGGAATGACCATAAAATTAAAAAAATCTAAGCTCTAACATCGTCTTCTGGTGGATCTCAGGGGCGTCTATGTTGTTCCTGGCAACAAAAGAGCAGACCAGGCAGGATGCTAGTAGCTAACTGCAAGATCTCACTCACCTACATTAAGAGCAGATGGCAAACATAATGGGATACTCAAGTCCAGTCAAATGTATTTATATAGCACTTTTTACAGTGGAGCATTGTCTCAAAGCTGCTTTACATTCTTATATTATCATAAAAGGCCAATCCCAAGTTGAGCAAGCCTAGGATGACGGTGGAAAGGAAAAACTCCCTGAAAGTAGAAGGAAGAAACCTTGGGAGGACCAAGACTCAAAAAGAGACCCTGGGTGGCCTAGATGTTAATTAAGTAAATACTTTAATATACTTTAGTATATTAAAGTAATAGTAAAATTTAAATAAGTTATACAATTTAAATCAGTATTCATATTTAAGTTAGTCAAGTTGACAACAAACTACAGGAGGCAAACCGCAATATAGACAATAGACGGACAAGATGCCTTGAAAAGCAATGGGAACAGGTTGTGTACATCAGATGTATTCATTCCTGGTACAGAATGATTTTGCCCTACACTGCGACTGCAAAATCCACTGCCTATAATGATGGCATGTGATTGTCTAGCCTAGGGAGTACTGTACCTTGCCTTGATGACCCCCCTCTTGCCACCTTGATAAAGATTGTTTAAAGGATCTAAAATAACTGCCAAAGGGTCCATATAGTTTTTTTTTTTATTTTATTGCTTAGTTATTTATATCCAACCTCTCAGACCTCTTTTTGACCTCTGGCACTAATAATAATACTAATACGCATACATGTATTATTACTTAATAATAATTATTGTATGGCCATAAATTGTGGTTTTCCTCTGTTGGTTTATCAGAGCGGTATGAAGTAAGGTTTGAATTTCTGATCAACTGCTTGTGTATTTGGCTAGCTTGTTATTGATATTTGTATTAGGGATATTATCTTTTTTTTAAACACTCGTTTGCAATTTTGTTGAACAATTCAGGAATGCATGGACTGTCGGAAAAGGACCTCTAAGCACTATTCGAATGAAACTTTATATTTATGAATGTACTGAATATATTGGAGTAAAAGGGTAAATTTGTGGTAAACCTCACAATTGAATGGAAGCTCCAGTGCACTGTTGGGTCTATACGGTTGGCCATTGGAGGTATACTTGGATGAATTGCTGCAATTTGGCAGAGACATGGGTTTGAATTATCCTGCTGAAAAACAGAAATATAAACGGTGTGTAAACCGCAGCTACAGCTGTAGAATATGCAGGTCTAAATACAAAAGCTGGAACACTGTCAGAATTCTTTGCAAGTACAATGTTGCACTGAATTGCAAAAAAGTTGCATGGTCATCCAGAAAGGTTAAGAAATGTTTGCTTATTTATTGACTTAACATTTGTGGTTATTTTTATTTACAGCATTACGTTGGCCACGGAAATGCAATCAATGAGCTCAAGTTTCATCCGAGAGATCCCAACCTCCTCCTGTCTGTGAGCAAAGGTAAACACCTCTCAGTCTCTTTATATACTACACAAGAATATAGCACAGAGTTCAGGGATAACAACTGGCTTCTTCTTTCAGACCATGCACTGCGTCTCTGGAACATACAAACGGACACACTTGTAGCCATATTTGGTGGTGTGGAAGGCCACAGAGACGAGGTTTTGAGTGCGGTGAGTATGTGAGGTGGGAACATATGAGTGGTCATTTGGTGTCTCTAAAGTGTTCCGGTGTGAACATGTGCCCATGACTGATTAGTACCCTGTCTAGGGTAAGTTCCGACCTGATGCCATATTCTGACAGTTAAGCTGCCATAACACAAATCTTATTGAATATTTTTTTTTAATTATGAAAGTTTTCATGACCATATAGTAATGTAAAAGAATTAATTGATCGAGCTAATTGATCACATTTCAAAAGATTTGTTTTTGTCAAAAGACACATACAATAATTACTGCTCACAAAAATTAGAGGGTTTATTTCAATATGAAATATCCCATAATAAAACATTCCCTCAGTTTTGTGAGCATTGTAAAAGTATAAATAAGATACTGAACCTCAAAATAACAGAAACATGATCAATATTTATTAAGTATTTTTACTAGTTATTTTCTACTTTTTACATGGCATTATTTAAAATATCTTACATTCGTAACACATGCGAGTTATTTGTTTTGCATTTTTAGGGAATGTACTTTTCCCATTAAAACTAAAATGTGACCTTTTTTTGTAAGGCGATTAATGATTTCAGTTGGTCAAAACGTACAATAAATAGTTCATAGCTCATTGATGCATATGTTGGTCTTCGTAATACTGCCCAGCATGATTCATTTTAAGATAAAGAAGAATAGTGTTAGCACCTGCTGCTAAAGCTGTCAAGCAGCCAACCTGTCCTGTAACAAACAGTTTATCTGCCTCATGTTTAACACTTAAACAATGTTTAAGTGCCTCATCTTCAGAAGTTTGTAAGAGTCATTTAACTCTGAAATGCCCCGTCCTACATTAACCTTCATCATATCCCTGTCATGAGGTGTAAAAGCCCGATACACCCTAATATACATTTTCCGAACATCATACAATATATGCAGTCATATCTACCACAAGTGAATATCTGCCCTTTTAGATTATGTGGGAGTATATTATTATTATTATTATTATTATTACCAGCTCCACAATTCCTGTCTTGTTCATTGATGAGAGTCTAAATATTGTCTGGGACTATTTTTGTGTTAATTGCAAACCTGTCCTGTGATTGGTAGGACTTTGACCTTCTTGGCGAGAAGATCATGTCATGTGGAATGGACCACTCTCTGAAGCTATGGAGAATTAACTCGGAGAGAATGCAAAAAGCGATACGAGGCTCTTATGAGTATAACCCCAGCAAGACCAACAGGTACAATACGTAATCTTTGTTTATGTACCACTTTGAGGGGGAAACGTTTTAATTTTAATGAATTAAAAGCTTGTATGCCTGATATTTTCTGAGAGGATATTTTAAAAGATTTGGAGTAGGGTCAGAACATTTAGGTTGTAAGCTGTAGTTGATAAAACATGTTATTACAGTGCCTAATTGTTTTCTTCATTTCAGGCCATTTGTATCTCAGAAGATTCACTTCCCAGACTTCTCTACACGGGATATTCACAGAAACTATGTAGATTGTGTACGCTGGCTTGGGGATTTAATCCTGTCCAAGGTAAGATGATGGTTTCCTGAGCAAGCTTATTTTATTTTATTTTTTTGTTTCTGATGCCTTAATTATTTATTGTAATAATTAATTATTGATTAATTACAAGTATTTAATTATTAATAATTAATTATTACTCATTATTGTTTTTTAAACCTTATTTATTATTGTTTTTGTTGAAACCCTTTTTCGTGATAGTCCTGTGAAAATGCCATTGTGTGTTGGAAACCTGGGAAAATGGAGGATGATATTGACCACATGAAGCCCAGTGAGTCCAACGTGACCATTCTGGGTCGCTTTGACTACAGCCAATGCGACATCTGGTACATGCGCTTCTCCATGGACTTCTGGCAGAAGGTGATTACAAAACACTGAGCACAGAGAAACATTTTTTAAACAAATACCAGTTGAACACATTTAAACTCTGACCTGTGTTCTAAAGCATTACAGTAGCAACGAATGGTTAAAGAGTAATGTTCTAGCTCTATACTCACTTGAACTGAATTTTGAATTAAATTAATGAAAGCACTGTACTGTTCATTTTTGGCTGTGTTTGTGTCGCTGTTATGCATTGCCAAATATAACTGGCACAGAAGCAGTTATGAGACTGACTGGCTAATCAAGCTTAAAACCCTACTGGTTCCAGTCGCCAGCCAATTGAATGCTGCAAGTTTAAACTTGGTCTCTGCCAAAATTCGTTGGGCAAAATGTTAAACTATCAACAGCTTAACTCAATTATAAAGTGCAAGAATTAAGGTCTTCTGCTTAAAGCTGTAAATGTCAGTTGCGTTTTTGTGAAGTACAATTATATGATTCAACTCTCCAATTATAATAAAGTTCATAAAGGTCACAAGCATAGACCTGTCAAAGACCTGTTGGTTACTTGGTTACATTATAAAAATACATGCAATTATGCAGGCAATGAATAACACTTGCTGTTGCTACAGATGTTGGCTTTGGGAAATCAAGTTGGAAAGCTGTACGTGTGGGACCTGGAGGTCGAAGATCCACATAAAGCAAAGTAAGATCAAGCATTGGTAACTCTTGACACTTAAAATCATGTATTTTCTACAGAAAGGCATGTTCTTGCTCTGCTGATTTGCTCCACGATTCTCATTAGCCAGTTCTTTCATTCTGCAGGTGTACCACTCTCACGCTACCTAAATGCACGTCAGCCATCAGACAGACCAGTTTCAGCAGGGACAGCAGTATTCTCATAGCAGTGTGTGACGACGCTTCCATCTGGCGCTGGGACAGATTACGCTGACAACCTTTGATGCCATTGAGTTTTCATATGCTGACAAGTTATTTTCTTTGGACTGGTAGAAATGACCGCTCGTCACTGGAGGTGCCTTCAGACTGAGCAACCTGGACAGTGGAGATGCTCATTAGGTCCAATACGTTTAGGCTGTGGAAGTTGCTTACCTCAGATTGTTGGAAGTTGTCGCACCTCTGCTTTTGGTTTATCTTTTGTTACCTTTTTTTCTGTCTTTATTAAAAACCTATTTTTACCTGTTCAAAACACAACTACAAAATGCAACTTCATTGCAAAGCATCTGCAGTGTGAGGTTTACAAATTGATTTGTTGTGTGCTATTTCAGGGGGAAGAAAGCCAAAGGCTTGGTGAATTCATTCATTAATTTTCACTTTGAACCTAGTTAAAGTCGCGCAGGGGGTTATGCTGGCAGGACAGGTTGCAGTGTGGAAACTAATCACGAGCAGGGTGCTAGTCCGTCACAGGGCACACACCCACACACACACTCACTTGGACATTTTAGATACACTATTTGCACAGCATGAGGAAACTTACAACGATGCAGGGAGAACATGCAAACTCCACATAGCCAATAGCCACACCGGGAATCTCGGGAGCTGTAAAGTGACAGCACTGAAAACTACGCCACCATGGTGGTGAAATGGAAACCTGAATTAATATAAAGACAGAAAATGAATAAATGTTCTACAAAATAGCCTTGAAGTGACACTTAACATGACCAAGAATCCTGTTTGTGTTCAGGTGAAAATAATAAGAGGCAAATCACAGAGATAAATAGGGAGATTCTGTATTTAATTGTTAAAAATACTAAGGTTCTAAATATCTTCTTAGTACTAATTAAGCACTTCCTCATGATAAGATTAATTTAAATATAATATATATATATATATGAACCTAGGCCCTCAGAAACTGGACTTTTCAATAGCTGGCTCTACCCACTAAGCCACCAAGACACGGTCAGATCAATTTCTACAGACAAATACAAGCATTTATTCCTTTTGAACAATATATACATGCATATATTAATTCAAATATTGAATAAGCTTAGCACAAGTTTATGTATAATATGAATATAAAGTTAATTATGGCTTTCCACTACAATGTAGAGATTCCTGTTCAGCCACAAAAGCATTATTGTGGTTTGATATAGATTCTGGTAAATTTGTTAATTGTGCTTTTTTGCCACACTGTAAAAAGCTTGTGGTTTGAGTTATTTTGCAACCCTTCGCATCTAACATGAGTGTGCAGTATGTTATCGGAACACTGGCTATATTTAAACTGGGAACAATTCTAGATATAAAGGACAAAACAACTTTCAGATATGGCTCGGATCATTATTCTTTCTCTGCCAAATATTACATCTGACATTACACAAAAATACAGCTCAGAAAGCCATAGAAAGATCATTTACATACTAAGCTTACAGGCTTCACTCTGCAGTCCTATTGTGTGAGCTTGGTTATTGTTGGGTCTAGAGGTTTCAATTTACACTAGGCTACAGGACTTTAAACTGTGGAGCTAGAACTATGTTACAGAGCTCTACGGTATGACCCAGGAGCATTATCCCATTAACCCAGTTTGCTGGGACACATGCCTCAGTAAAATCATATCACTAATTATGTTAAGCAGGACAACAAGACAAGCCAATTACATTTACTACAGGCACTACATTTCCTGTACTACCCCAATATTGTTCTGTAAGCTTGAGTGGCTAACTCTTTCGGTCAGTCAGTTTCTTTCAGTTTTTCGTCTTGAGTAACGGACATCTGTAAATATTTAAAAGATATGATGATATCTGATCTACCATATGATGGTATGGTAATGATAGCTCATAACGTTATGATTTGGCCACTTGTAACCATATAATCTACAAAAAGTACATATTGTATAAGATCACTAAAGCAAAGGCACCCATTACCTTAAACACAAGGAATGCAATTAATAAAAAAACATTGTAGTGTTATTTTGTTCTTCATTTCTCATTCCTGGTAGAGTAAGTGATACTTAATCTATTTAGTGTTTATCAGGCTTATTTATTTTATGCACATATAACAGACTGCCAAGCAGGGTACAATGTGTCCCTCTAAATGTGGCCCAGTATGAGTAGCCAAGAAAAAAAACCTATTCTGCTCTCCATATTTGTTTATGGAGATTGTCTAAATGCTTTATTTTATGCTAGCATTAGTAATACATTTAGCTGATTTAGGTCTATACACTAGCTTGTACTGTTTACATAGTTTTGGCCATTTAATGTATTGTGTATAAAAAAACGATCATGTTGCTCTGGAGACCCTAGGCCAAGCCAACACTATGCTAATTTATTGTAAAACATTTTGGATAGTTTAAATACTCTGCTGAATATGATCGAGTACTTTAGTAACTTGGTGAACTTTAAGTAGGAATATCGCTTTATTAATGAACATCTAAAACAATCGTCGTTTTACATCTACAGAGATCCACAGTGTTAATTCGCTCAGTACGCCCTGTGCTGCCATCAGAGTCAGGATCTAAATAAGGAGAGAAGCATCCATGAACCACAGGGGGGCAGCAGATTAATTCTATTTTTTAAATTAATAATGGTATGTTTGCTGCTTATATTTCACAGGCAATGCAATAAAAAGTAAAAATGATCCAAATTATCCATCACTTTATAATCAGTTTAAACAAAAGGTTACAGTGAACCAACTCACCTTTATACTGAGAATACAGAAATGTGTTCCCCTCCTATATCAAAGTCAGAGTGCAGTAAAAAGTGTAAAGATTATTCATCATTGTAACCGTTTGTTACACTGATAATAGAGTGAGGAATCATTTGGATCGTTTTTACTCTTTTTACTGAACTAGAGCTTTGATAAAGGAGGGGGAACGTTCTTGTCTAATCCGTTTGTTAGGATATCAATATTTATGATAATGTTTTACACACTTTTCTGCACTCTAGCTTTAATATATGGGGAACACATTTCAATAGTCCAAACGCTCCTTCTTTTAATAGTATTACATTTTTTATAAACGAAATGCATGACCTCGGTAACCCCTTGAAGATCATTGTATCCAGAGGTTTGAAAGGCACCCCGGTTGCAATATAGAAAAGTTAAACAAGTTTTGTATAAGTATAGTCAGGGCTGTAGCAGCAAATTCTGGGCCCTGTACACTCTCAATGTCAGTGGGCCCCAATCCATGCCAATAAACGAGGAACGTGAGCCAAAAAAAGGGGGTATTTATTAAAAATAAGAAAGGTTTTAAGCTACAATCAGATCAGATTATATTGATGAGTGGTTCTTTCATTCACCACCTGTACTGGTGCATTTGGCCCACTTGTGCTCAAATATCTAAAATATTAGGCTACATCTGGTTTGTGAACTAACGTTTTGATCCATAACACTCGTGCAAATTTTGATTTAAAAACATTTACTCTTGAGGTGACAAGAGTACACTTAGAATCAAATCAAATGAGCTACATTATTTTTGTAATGAGAAGGTACAGTACAAATGAACAGAAAAATATTGTGTCAATGTGAAAAAATGAGTTTTGACTGGTGCTTTTTACATCAAAGGCAAGTATATTCGAATGACATCTAAACAATAACAGTCACAATGCTTTGCCATAATAACGTTAGTAGTACTCAGCGCTCTTTAATAGTACACGTTGCTCTCGTAAATGCTGCTCCCGCTGAACAACAGTATGATTTCACACATGCGCACTAGTGGGGGAACCGGGGGAACTGAATTGGCCATTGCTTGTTTCACACGCTTGTTTCCTGTGTGCTGTCGGTGAGGAACAAGCTCTTGCGACGTTGAACTGGCGTCATGTAAAGCATTTTAAAGCATTCAAGTGAGCACAGCGCTTTGTAAGGATCTTGTGGAACCGGTGTCTATTCGCTAACACAACGCCAATGGTTGCGTTCAAAACAACACACTCAACACTAGTTAGTGACTATATCGACGACAACCATAGTACACTGATAGGGCGTACTACTAGTAGGGTAGTGCGAGGATTGAATCGCAGCCCATGTGATCGCCAGGCACGGCTCCCTTTTTTATTTTGTTTCCGATGGCAAAGG
>JAUZST010011114.1:0-37086 GCA_034779995.1 Parotocinclus haroldoi | reverse complement strand
ATATATATATATATATACAGAGAGAGAGCGAGAGAGAGAGAGAGAGAGAGAGAGAGAGAGAGAGAACCTCAGACACACGGATTGTTATTAAATATAAACAAGTGTGGTTAACAGTGTTGCCATGTCCGGAAATTACATTGAGTTTCTACTTCCTCAATAAACAGGATCTACCACTGTGTCTCTGCTCAGCTACCATGGCCTGAAAAAAAGAAAAAAAAACGGTCAATGATTATTTGGCTTCATAAAGAAACAAGACCAAGCCATCCAGATCTACTCAGAAGTTGTGACCATTTCTGTCATTAACCTTGAATCAATTCATCTGGAGAAGCCTGTCACTCCTTCTCTCACTTGCATGTATATGTTAAACAGTTTTAACATATACATGTGTTGGCTATTAATGAACAGGAGCTAGTCCGGTTCTGCTGTATCACTAATTAAGATAAAACTACTATGTTTGCATAGCTGGAGTAGGGGATAATTGACCAGTATGTTTGTTTTAACCATAGCTGTGACTTTGTGGCAGGTATATCAAATTCCACAGATTCAGCACCCCATGTTGAAGTGGGGTTCCATCCGTTTGTTCAGTCCTTTACTGCCCTTGTCCTAGACCAAACTATTCTTGGTATCTCTGCTGGCAGACCTTGCTAGGCTGTCCATATACCAACACCTGAGAAAAGTCAACTCTAAATGTAAGTGAAAACTTCACCTCGACAGAGTTGGGATACAAACTGTATTGTCTCAGTGGAGCTCGTGCTGAACCGCACTGAATCCCACCTCTGGCAAATTGACGATTCAGTTGCTTGAGTTACAGGGCCCAACATGCAATAGGGGATGGGTTTTTATCACATGACGTAGACCGGTGCTGCCCCTGTCATAGTAACGTCTCTTTTGTTGTCGATGCAAATTTCTTTCACCACTATAAACTTAAGATTAGTAAATATGACACTCTGATATTTGAGATTATTTTCTCTCCTCTGTTAATTATTTTATTATTAAACGCACATGATATGATGACTTGTACAAGATACAAGCATTGAGGAATGGTACAGAATGTTTCCTCCCACGGTACAGAAGACATGTGTGCTAGGTTAATTGATCATTCTAAATAGCCATTGATTTGAGTGTATTGACTTGTGTACTAGTCCTGAAGTAAACTTGTGTATAGATATAACCTTGTATGTTGCTGAAATAGCCGCTGATGCTAATGGCAGAGTTAAGGAAAGAAAGCCCAGCTTATGTTTATCACAAAAGAAAAAAAATGACGAGTTCAATATTAACCTGGCCAGGTAAAGTCTGAGTTAAAGCTAATCAATTCCTACTGTTTTTATGATACAGGTTTCCTTTCCAAGTGGTGCTGTTCAGATTCTCTCTGGGTGCCAGTGTTTCTATCCATCTCTTAACATTCATCAAAACGATTAAAAAAAGAATTACGTACATTTGTGAACCTGGTAAGAGACTACATAAGCATTTTAAAGACGTGTTCATCACTCCTCGAGAAGACAGCTTGTGTAGAAATCAAAATTTCATACTGCAGCTATTCCAACTACGAGTGGGCATCCTGTAAAGATAATACTGAAAGCAATAAGATGAGAAAGAGAGGAAAAAAGACTCAGGCCCAGGACTAACAGCAAACATTTCTAGAACTTCCACTATAAAACAATAATAAACAATACGACACTTGATTAAAGACCCCCCAGTTCCAGCACTCATCACTGATGGACTTCAATAGTAACATCCACTGTTCAGATGGCCAAGACAGATATTACGATATATTTGTCTAATCTAAAGAGCAACAGGTTACTTAGATTAAGTAATGAAAGAATCAGGTCTGACTAGTTTAATTTTGTTGTAGACTAACGTTTCATGTTTGTCTGTACTTTGGATTCAATTCAGTAGGAAATATTAAATAATGATATGAAATAATATAAAGTTTATTTGTATGTGCTATTTGACGTCAATCTTTGGATTTAATTTGGATACAAAATTCCAGCACTACTAGACAGTGTTAGATTCTGAATCCTGATTAGATATATGCGTTGAATGTATTCTTCATCACACTTTGAGTAAAGCCATTGGCTAAATTAATAAATGCATAAATAATGCACATTTATTTCCCATCATCACATTACATTAAAATGGATTTCTCAATACTGCTGGAGTTTCACAAATTTTTTGACTTGAAAAGGAAATTAATAACCATTAGGTCTCCCCAGTGATTTAGAGAAAGTAGAAAATAACTACAGCCAACTCTTACATCTCTCCCCAGGTTATTCTGACAAAAAGAAAATTTCATGTTTTTGTTCTCAGGCTGCATTTTTTTGAAGAGCATTGTTAAACAAACGAGCTCTACAAAATAAAAGGAATATCAGAGACAACATAAATTGGTAGAACAATATTAAACAAACTTTAATAAAGTGCACTTCATCAAAATGGAAAAAGTTTCAAGAAGAAGTAAATCTCAGCAGCATGATCTAGTTGTTCCCATAATAATATGAAAAATAAATACGTTTGGTTTGCCATTTTTCAGGTTGGATTTGCCTCTCTGAAGTTTGTGCACATCTACAAAATGATGGTGTCTGTGTGAAATCTCTGTGACTGTGTGAGTACGAGCAAAGATCAACTATTTATAGAAATTGCATGAAATACTTGTTTTAGATCTTTTTGCTGGATATTGTATTGCTGATTTTCAAATTAATATGTTACTGTTGTTTGATTCAGTAACATTTCTTTTTAATCTGGCTTTTGGCAGCCTCATTGGTGTCCTAGCCAGCAGAACAGGGCTCAAGGCAGGAACCCCCCCTAGACAGGGTGCCTGTACGTCATTGGGCACATGCACTGACACAGTCATGCAAACACACACACTAGGGGCACACCAATTAGCCTAACGCATGCCTTTTGAATGCAAGAGTAAATTGACACAGACATGCCGACTCAACACAGAAACGACCCAGAAGGTTTTTTTTATGTTCAGTGTTATAATTGGAACAAATTTTTATAACTTGTGTGTGAAAAAGAGATTTTAATATCAAGGGACATCCTTACATAAATAAGTAAACCTTCTGCCTAACAAACCAACATATCAGCAGCACAAAACCTTGTTCTCTTTGCTGTTTTTAGCTCCCTATGTTGATTTTAGATTATTCTCTTACAATTCCAGACATTTTTGTTTTGAGAGGGTTTCATCCGCAGTGCTGCACCAACAGTGCCTACATATTTTGTACACAAGTTGTTGTCCAACACGGCACGACAACAAAAACACGAAATGGACACCAAGATATGGAGTAGACTGGTCACAATTCCTGAGTTGTGGAACAGTGAGAGTGCTGGTCCATTCAATGTTGATTTGGTATACTGGTGACCAACATGCAAAACATAAAATGCAGAATATTATGTATACACATAGGCATTTTCTGCTAAAATTAGATCCCTTTGCGATGAATTTATTTGACATACTTTCAGGGAGACTCCCGCTTGCTAACATAACTTATAAAAATCCAGAGTAGCAAAAGGAAAGTCCCATATGAACCATGACACAGTTAAAATGTACAGAGTTGCACGTCATTTTCAGAGGAAATGAGCAGCAATGTGCAAAGTGTGTATCGGACAGCTACTTCCTGTCTCCTTTAGTTACCTTTTTGTCATAGGATTACAGTTTGTTTTAGTGTAAGTGGCAGTAGTGACTGAGTAAATGCATTAGGCTAATAAGCTTTCTTGAACATTTTAGTGTGTTGTGCGCTCAATATATAACCCCAAACACACAATGCATGAGTATTGTTACTTTAAAATGTTTGTCCCTTTTGCGGCTTAGCTGGGTTGCACAGTCTTATTTCCTCAACCCATTGTGGGCCCTGACTAACAGGCTGATTGATATACTGTCACAGGCCTGTTATACAGCAAAAGAAAGTACTAAGAGGTTTTTGAGAACATAAAAATGAGGAAATATCTTTTTACGCTGTATGAATGTGTGTTACTTGACAAACTCGGCTGTATTACTGCTAAATGTTTATCAGGTACTGCAGGATAGTTTCTGGTAATTAAGAGTTGAATTGAATTTCAAGCACTTAGGATTAAGATACACAATTGTACAGTATGTGTACAGAATATGTGCAGTACTGTTATTACCAGGTATGTTTAACTACGATGTAATGACCATATTCATCTCATAGAAATTACAGTCTCTTCATTAGAATGCAACCAGAAAATAATTAGAATCAGACATATATAATTCAGAATCAAATATCTAATATAGACTACAGTGCCAATTATTTAGTGTGACTTCCCAATACACCTTAGCAATAGGAGCATTTGGAAATAGGTTAAAGCTTGCAAATATTTAAATGAAGTTCAGAGTCTGCAGGTCCTCCCCGTGTCTGCGTGAGTTTACTCCAGGTATTCCTTCCACAGTCCAAATACATGCGTGTTATGTCAATTGGTATCTCTAAAGTGGCCCTAGGTGTGTGATTGTGTGTGTGTGCATGATGGAGTGGCGCCTCATCTAGAGTTGTTACTGCCCTTGCGCCCAGAGTTGCCGGGTGAATTAAACAGAAGAGAATGAATGAATGAATGAATGAAACCAAGTTTTGAATTCAATTGTCGACTAAATGAATGGTGACTTTGGCACAGTCAAAATTCACTTTTGTAAATAATATGCATCAGGTCGGAAAATTGGCACAGAGGACAGTTTTGAATAATGTGCAGTGAAGACATAGTTAGCAAATGTTTTAATTATCTGTGTAGATAACAGAGAGAGAGAATAAGAGAGAGAGAGAGAGAGAGAGAGAGAGAGACCTTTTGGATAATCTGATTCTGTCCATGCCCCATCACTGGCAGTGTGTTTTGGCAGTCTTGGGTGACCATACACCCTACAGTCAATGCGGGGGCACTCTCATCCAGTTTAACATGCTTCCGTTCACCTACATGAATAAATTACTTGCTACTCAATCACCATAACTAAGTTTGCATTTCATTTGCATAATCAACCAACTTTCTCTAAATTTCCATTTGCTTTTTAGATGATCTTATTTAATGAAATAAAATCAAATGCTTCTTTTTGATTGCATTTTGAAATATAAACTGCGTCTTCCGTTTAGTACGGTAAGTTTGTCACCCTCTAACACACTGTAAATAGAAGGAGGCAAACACAATAAGACACTTAAATCTATCATCACACTTTCATTGTCTCCCTCTTTGTTTTCTGTGTAGGTGTGTCAATGTTTCTAACTCTTTGTGAACACCAAATTCCTCCATGATAGTGAGTTCCCAACTAGTACTATTAGTATGCTGAATAAATTAAAAAGCTAGTTTTATGTATTTTTTTAAGCCACAGAAAGACAATTCCATACATTTTACAATGACATAACAAAAGGTTTTAATTTAAGTTTTAATTTAAATGGTTAGTTTAATTTTAATTTCCCAAGTAATTGCATTAATAAATGATGCACATTTTTCTTTCCTAACAGAACCATGGCACACTGCCTTTTTTTAAGTGTGTACATTCCTCCGGTTTGCAAATAATTTAAAATTTGAAACCCATTAACACAAGTCCCATGACAAGCCTTAAGAATGAATTAATTTATATGACACTGCTAAAGTTTGCATTTTTTAGTTTGAGTGCTGCCAGGAAGTAGAGGTTAATTCGTTTCAGATCAAATATCACTGATGTAGAAGTCCAAACAAAAACCATTTCTTTCAATTGCTCCTAGGGCATGAATAACGTTTTCTGAATCTGAATCTGAACTAATCTAACTGAATTGGCTTACATAAGCCCAGATATCAAGGCATTAGCTATGGTACACATGCTAGCACTTTACCTCACAACATGGTAGAATTTCTATGAAGACTGCAGCAACAGTTGATTACAGCCTAATGGATCAATGGACCATTTTTGTTATTAATGTTGAGATATGTTCTTCTTCTTCTTCTTATTATTATTATTATGATGATGATGATTATTATTATTATTAATATTAATGTGTCCATTTTAGGGCATGGGGTCAATTGTTTCTTATTTTGGGCATAAGCTTTTAAATAAGTTTATCAGGTTCATGTTTTGCCTGGACAGAATCCAGAATTGAAGCCTATAGAGAATATCTGTTCTTACATTAAACACAAACAAACTGGGAAACCATTTAACTATTTGTCAGACCTTTAAAGGTATTACTACTACTAACTACTTACAACTACTGAGTTGAACAACACTGTCAAAGTGATTAATTTCAAGTATTTATTGGCAAAAAGGAACACAAACTATAACGTTTCCCCTTTATATTTTGGCTCATTTTGTTTTTTTTTAAAATTTAGTTTAGGACAGCTTATCATTTAGACCTGTACACAGAAATCCACAGAAAATTAATGATTCATGACTGTAATTTACAACATTTAGCAGACGCCCTAATCCAGAGAGTTACACTTGATATAGTCTTACAATACAAGCAATCATGGGTTAAGGGCCTTGCTTAAGGGCCCAACTGTGGCAGCTTTGGCAGAGGTGAGATTTGAACCCTGGACCACAAGCCAATCCAGAAGGCAATATCTTAACCACTAGGCTACAGCAGTCCCATAGGCTACCCACAGTGTAATGGTTTATTAATCAGCACCTAAAACCAAAGTTAACCCACAAGATATAGTAGGCCTATACTGATTGGTCATCAGCATTTTTAGTTTCTCAGACATGTTGTTTCTTTCATAAAATAGTGGTTCTCTGACTGCAGGAAAAACATATATAAACAGTACTTTTACATACAAATGATATATTATGATTTATTTATATACAGACTTTTTTCTAGAGCGTAAATTGTACTGTATTTGTGTCAGTAAGCTAATAAAGGCCTCTCTACCCCACTGATTAATATTAATGTCCATGAGTCCACCTTCAGGAGAACACTGAACAACCATGGTGCGCATGGCAGGGTTACAAGGAGAGCCATTGTTCTTAAAAATTAACATTGTTGCCTGTCTGTTGCTACAGCTGCATTTCTGCAGGTACATTCCTGGATTTTTTTTTATGTTTATTGAGAAGTGTGAAATGGAGAAATGGAGACACCGATTCCAGTATAAGAAATGTATCCCATCTGTAAAAAATATTGGTGGTGTTATGGTTCGGGCCTGTTTTGCTGCATCTGGACTAGGAAGGTTTGCCACACTGTTGGAATAAGGAATCCTGAATTACACCAGCAGATTCTAGAGGGAAATGTCAGGACCTCTGTCTCTGAACTGCATCTCGAGAACGTGACTCCTACGGCAAGAGAGTAACTCTAAGTACATGTCATTCAACCAAAATTGTTAAAGATAAAGAAAGTCCTGACGATTATCTTATGGAAATGGACCTGAAATTAAGTGGATCATGTGAGCAAACCCACCAGAATCCTACAGCTAAAGCTGTTCCGTATGAAGGAATGGGCTAAAATACCTCTAAGCCAATGTGCAAGCAGCAGCTGTAACAATTACTGCACAGGAGGTTTAAAGCAGATACTAAAAGCAAATATTCCCATTCTCTTGGCAAGTGTAATATTTTTGTCTCATTTTTAAACTTTGTTCTCGTTCTCTACCTACTTTTAGGACATTTTCATCAAAATTTTGATTTTGTATTATTTACAGATTTTGCTAAAAATATAGAAAATATACAGCACTTAATATGCTGTATAAACTCATTAATCAGTAAATGTACTGCCAAGATATTGCTTTTGAGTCCTTGAACCTTTTTTAGCAATGCACTTTGTTCTCTTGGCTCAACCCTAGCTTATTCTCTTGGAAATTTTGGTAGGGCAAGTAGTACTAATGTCCTTTCATCAAGTTTGTCTTGGTGCTGATGGCTGACCACTCGGGTCCTTATAAATCCTTTGGTTCTGCCTTGGAATGGGGCCCTCTGAAATGTATTTTCAATTTGGCAAGCCAGAACAACTTTAATACCTACACCTTTATTGTGATCTTGGTGAAATGAGATACACATAAAAATACAATTGTTTGTGCATTGTTAGTTTAGGCATATGTCTCATCAGATCACAGTTTATGTATAATTAATACAATAAGGGATTTTAAATAAGCCCTAATAATAATAAGTTATATTTATATAGCATCTTTCTAGTACCCAAGGACACTTTACAAGTCATTTTCACACACAAAAAATAGGGGGGGGGGGAGTATTGAAAAAAGATGGGTTTTAAGCTGAGTGTTGAAGCAAGAGTATGAAGAGCAGAGTTGAAGGTTGAAGAAGGGAAAATGACAGTTTTGGGGCCATTACACTGAATGATCTGTCACCGGCAGTGACCAATTTGTATTTTGGGACCTCCAGGAGACCACTGTCAGAAGACCTGAGTGTTCAGCTTGGGTTATAAGAATGCAAGAGTTGTGATAAACAGCTCGGGGCCAGACCATTAAGGGATTTGTAAGCCAGGAGCAGAATTTTAAACTGTATTCGCAGGGGGATGGGTAACCAGTAAAGTTGATGGAGCATTGGTGTAATACGAGCTGATTTTGTAGTATGTGCGAGGACCCATATTGGAGAGACTGTATGGTTTGTAACCCTGAACTAAATCTTGCCTTTCAGCATTGACAGCACTTATATTTTAATTGGCAGCAACTTGCATTAGTGCACAAAGTGTGTCGTTGGTCAGCCTAGGGTCTTCAAAGGGTCACAACATTGTTTTGCTGTGAAAGGAATACATTTTTG
The DNA here is from genome assembly GCA_034779995.1 of Parotocinclus haroldoi. Classification (NCBI taxonomy): domain Eukaryota; kingdom Metazoa; phylum Chordata; class Actinopteri; order Siluriformes; family Loricariidae; genus Parotocinclus; species Parotocinclus haroldoi. Next base: position 28,418 of record JAUZST010011114.1, on the reverse strand, counting down.
TTACACACAATCAATATTACAGCCAATCAGCAGTCATCAAAGCAGTATATCTTGCTGCACTGTGTCCCAGTGCCCCATAAGGTCTTCGTATTGCTATTGTTTAAAAGGCAGGGACTTTTCTCCTATTCTTCTGTCTAAATGACACTGTATGAACACATTTATCCTGAAAATGGTCTCCTGGGTTTCTGTTCATGCATTTATATTTACACACAAGTTCCGCTGAAGGTGCAGCTGTGAACAACGCAAAACATGCGCAGTAAGCAACGGTTCAGTCATGCCTACCTCTTTTTTTCAGATGGTTGTCAGCAACAGCACTGAGCAACAACACTTTTCTAACAGCCCATCCTGACTAGCGTTCATTGTGTGACACTGAAAAAGTATTGCAGAAAGTCATACTTCCCTGCAATGCACGTGGTCAAACAGGGTTCGTATTAATATTTGAAAACCATTTGAACACAGTATATTGCATGGTTCTAGCCAAATACTACTAATAATACCTAATAATAAACAGACAGGCAGATCAGAAAGACAGACAAACAGACTAAAATAGAAAGATAAATGCATAAAAGACATAAGGTTAGATTAAAAACTAAAATAAAAAGCTTACATGACCAAAAGTTACACGCCAGGTAGGGAACAGAATTTTTTGTTAGGTAAACGTAGGTTCACTTCAAAATAGCAATTTTGAAACATTAAATGATATTTCTTAAGATATAAAGATATAAGTACACGTAATTCCAACATATGTTCAAGTATTAAGTTTAAACTGCTACTTACAAGTAAAAACTTAAGCTATTTCACTAACAAAAGGTAAGTGCCCCATTTGTATCTGGTAATATATTTTTTTTTATTAACGACCATTATAATGTTATTTGTATTTATTCATGGAAATATAACATTTTTATTTCCTTTACTGATGAGAGTAAATGGTAAACTGGTAAACAGGTCCAGCTCAAATCAGGCTATTGTCGTGGTAACTTTCTGTATGTATTTTCAGCCGTCTTGTTTTTATAGCTATTGCTGATCTTACACCAGCCCTCTCTGCCAGTCAGAATCACTCCACCCTCAGGGGGGCAGGACTTATCTGGGTTGTACTGCTTCCCCAATGATACACTGCTTCTCCATCTGACTGGGGCGTAGTGCTGAGGGAGGCCTGGGTTAGGGAATCCACAATTCTAGTGCTGAAGGAACAATCACTCTTTCATAAAAGAAAGAGTCTGTCTTTAGTCTTAACTGTATTGCTACACCATTGATACAAGCACATCTGTTAAGGCAACGTCTGTGATTTCAATGATCAAATCAGTAGGTGTGTGAGTAAATCCTAAATCTGTGGTCAGGACCTTGATTCTGAATTTGTTTTTCCTCTGCATCATGAGACTTCTATATTTTCTGTTTCTGGGTGAGTCTTTGCAAGTTTTTTCTTATAACATTTTGTAGTTTCCTGTGACCTTTCCAGTTACGGACTTTGCAACATCTCATGACATTGCTGGTGTGAGAATTCATTGGGTATTTATAATGTCTAGAACATTTGAAGGCTTTTTATGAGCAGTCTGAATGTATAATGTAGTATGTTTCCTGCTTTGCTTGGAAATGAACTGTTTGTACTTGCTGGTGGTTTTAGTGCAAATCTAGCAATGAATGGGTGATATTGTACAGTAATAAAATGCAGTGGTGAAGTATTGGTGTAAAAATAACACAACTACGCAGTAATTTAATTTATTTTTTACCCAAAAGACTTAAACACCATCAGAACTGTTAGTGTGATTTCAATAACTGCTGATTGAAATCTAAGCAGGCACAGTGAAACTCTTTGTGCGGAAAGTGCAGAGGGAAGAGGAAAATATGATGTAAGAGTAGCATCTGGACTCAACGTTTTGTCTGTGCTAGTGCACTATAAGTTTGAATGATCTGTCAAAGCAGTGTGTGCTCATTCAGAGAAAAACCACTTTGTGGCCCATACGACACTTAAAAAAAAAAAAAAATCTATTATTTTCTATACTCTTTTAACAATATAACAGTCTCTCTTACTCATGTGCCCACATAGGGTAACTAATGACGCAATGCAATGCAATCAACGTTGTCCTCTTGAAAATGAAACCAGAAATGTTAAATATAGCAGACTGGATATATTATAGTAGATATTCAACGGCTGGGATTTAGGAAACCACAAATTCAATTTAGCGCTCTGCACAAACCAGCAAGGCTATAAATCCAACTCTGGAGGAAGAGCAAAAACAACACAAAATGAATCAGAAGAGCTGCTAGAGAGAAGGTTAGTAAGGATAATAAATTAGGAGTAATAAAGTGGGGCACCCCTGGTCTGAGTATCACACAATCTCCCAATATTGCGCATATGAGGGAATCACAGAAACCTGGGAAATGAAGCAGTGTGGCTCTGAGGTAGAGCGTTGGTTCCCAGTGTTGAACCACCCACAAAGTCACATCACAGGGGTGTATGGTTACTTTCCCAAAGTCACAGTGCTCCCCTGGGTGTGTCCTTGTGACACACCGCGGACACCAGGGGTGCTGCCACAGTACAAAGACCATAAACACCACAAACAAACATAAACTCGTTTATTTACTATTGAATGTATTGCCATATGTAACTGACTGAGCAGACTGCCTTCCTCAGGAACTGGGACCTTAGTGCTGTGGATTCAAAGCCACAAAATGAAAATGACTCCCCTCAGTTTGTGTACAGGCAATTCAACCTAAGATTTTCACCCTACACACAGACAAAAGTATTATATAAACCTTGTGACAAATACATTTTGCAATAACCTAAAGCAAATAAGCAGTGGTTAAGCCATTGGACACTGCCATGTTATACCGTTAGGTCTCTGGATCTACTAAAAACTGTAAATATTCAGGCGAATACAGAGGCGGGTAGAGTAGCAAAAATGGTACTCAAGTAAAAGTAATGAAAAAAATATTTTACTTAAGTCAGTGTATTTATTCAATACATTACTTGAGTATGATTAACAAATGATCTATCGAAATATTGTTTTTTAGTTACAAAATTACTTGTTACATAGGATAAATTAGGTAATTAGGTTAGAAATTGAAATAACCTATATACAGCTTCACCAAAACTTACTTGGACACAATAGAAACATTTACAAATGCATGCAATTCTCTGCATTGTTTCTTCATTGAATTGTATGAAATTAAAGGTTGTTTGAATGGTTACTGACTATATACATCCAATATAAATTGCTTCAAAGCCATTCGGTTAAAAGTAAATCTAAAAATGGGTAAGAAAGGAAAGTAAACTTTGAAAAAATGTCTTACATCATCTGTTTGCACAAAGTAGGCAACTCTATCACCAGATCTAAAAACAAAAATTAAGAGAAAGACTGAAAGTTCAGTAAAAAACAGACAACATTCAGTCAGACTCAAAAAGACCACCAGGAGAGTAGGCAGAATACAGAAAACAGCCAAGAAACAGAAGGTAGGATTACTTCGGACATTAATGAGAATGACCAAATGAAACTTCATACTAAAACTATTTGAAACAGGACCAGCTAGCATATGTCCAGGTCCATGACTTTACAAATTATGTTCCTACCCTAATTGGTAGGTTGTTTTGAAAATTGAAATACAAACAACGGATAAAGTTAGTAGCATCAAGTTTTAGAGACACACTAAGTACATCCTTGAATTTATCCAGAATATACTTAGACCTACACAGCAAGACAAACAAACAATGGCTATAGTACAGGGCAGCACTGTGGCTCGATGGGCAGCCCTGATACCTAACCATTTCAGCAACACGCTTAAGGTTACATTTATTAAAAAAAGAGGGTACATGAACACAAGTCATATTTTCTGCTCACAAAAATTTAACTGTCATTTTTAAATATCCCATAATGTTGAACGTTAAATTTACCAAATCGACAAACAAACACGTTTCATTCATTCATTATTTTTTGTATCCAGTTAATCCTGGTCAGCATCACAGGAATCCCCAGCGAACAAGGCAGGAATAACCCTATACAGGGTATCAACCCATTATAGGCAGGAACAACCTTAAACACACACTTAGAAACCCTATCCTAATTGGCTTAACACTCTTGTATTGTGAATGTGCGAGGTAACCGGAGCAACAGGAGTAAACCCACGTGGACACATGGGCGACATGCAAACTGTACACTCAGTCACTAGGTATATTTTGAGCAATTATGTCAAGTTGTGCTCAACCAAAAACTCTCGTTTGATGCAAAATGAAAAACAAATGCCATAAAGCACACTATGAAAATGCTAGCCAGTGATTCCAATATGACCTAAGAAACTTTACTCTGCATTGCTCCACTATGGTCAAGTATGTTCTTAGAAAACACTGGGCTAAGCAAGACTGCCTACTTATTGCTGTATATAGAGTGTGCGACATTGCTGCTTTCCTTCTTTTCACCAGTATACCACTAAATCCTAGGTCTAAACCTAAGCTTGGATTGGGACTTTACTTGGTGGTGGCAAGTTGCCATCAAAAAAGGTAAAAAAAAAAGAAACTCACCATTGGTTCTCACAGTTCTTTATTACTGTGTCCCCCACACATGCACACACCATTACATTTTTTGGCACATGGATGCCTACATGTGGCATATATGTGGTAAGGTAGGGCCAACAGTTTGGTAGACGTGGTTTCCTGGAAAGGAAAGATGGCAGTGTTAGCACTGTTCTACAATATTACATATATAGCACAGACGTTCAGTTCCTGTTGCATGCAAACCAAGTTTAGAACAAATGCCGAAAAAGCGCATTATGAAAACTACTTTGTACATATTTTATGCCAGCAATGCCGATATAACCTAATAAACTTTGCTCTGCATTGCTCCACTGTGATCAGCATGTTCTTGGAAAACACTGGGTTAAGCAAAACTGCCCACTTATTACATAAGACTGCCTACTTATTAGAATCATTTAATTACAGGCTTGTTTTAAAGTGTGTGACATTGCTGCTTTCCTTCTTTTCACCAGCATACCACTACATCCTCGGTTTAAACCTATGCCAATAAATATTTTGTCTTTTTTGGATTTTATGAAATGAAAGTTGCCACTAAAAAGGTTTTTAAAAAAAAGAAACTGTCACAAAGACTCAATAAAATCGTTCAATCCTTTGGTTCTCAGTTTTTTTACTGTGTCCTCCACACATGCACACACCACCAAATTTTTTGGCACACGGATGCCTACATGTGGTATTTGTGGCAAGGGAGGTTCAACAATTTTGTAGACATGTTGTCTCATGGTCTTGTGGTGTCTTCATTACTTATATACTTATATACTATGCTTTATACTCTTTTCGGTAGGTTTTAAAAAATACCAGTAAATACATCATTTTACTCTGCCATCTTACTTGCATCGTCAAGGCAAAGTAAAGTACAGTGTTCCCTCGTTTATGGCGGGGTTTACATTCCAGGACCACCCACAATAAACGAAAATCCTCAAAGTAGGGACGCTATATTTAGTTACGCATTTATGCACTATTTTAGCCGTAGAACTTGCAGAACGTTTGGGTGGCATTGTAGGGCTTGAACAAACAGCAAACACAGCACCGCAGACAAAGACATGTCGGCGAGTAGCGATTCAGGCGGCTGATGCTCTAGTCTTACTTCTCGTTTTTGGTGCGTATTCATCTGCTGAGTAAATACGCTGTTTACTGTAAATCATAATATTTTATGATATATAACATTGCTTTATTGTTAGAATTAAGTTTTGTATATTTTTTTTTATAAATTTTGTGATTTTTTAAAATGTAAAAGTTCTGCAAAAAACAGCGAAACAGAAAATCCATGATATATTTTTTTCATTCATATTTTTTAAAAACCCGCGATGCACCGAGTCCGCGAAAGGTGAACCGCGAAGTGGCGAGGGAACACTGTAGTTAAAGCAAGATAAAGTACAAAAGTACATAGTAAAGCCATAGTAAACTATGCTTCAAACCAAAGGCTATCAACTTAACCTAATTTTTTTTTTTTACTTCAGGTCTTCTGTTAGACTTTGTGACCAATGCGGCTCCTGAACATGACTGCAGCCATGGGTACATCAAAATAGGGACAATATGCACAGGTATGGACAAATGTTACATATATTGCATATATTACAGCAAGTATTTTGTCAGTTTGTTTGTGTAGCAGGCCATTCAAGTAGGAGATGCTCACAAGTCACTCTTTGTCTAAGTCAAGTCTCAACTCTTTCGTCATGAGTCCCAAGTTTCTTACGGTTAAAAAACATGAATGCTATCCGGTCTTCCCACTGCATTATTATGTCTTATTCATTTTAAGCACATACTGCACTGTGACCTATTTAAATTAGACTAGCAAAAGTAGATTGCTAAAATTACCTGCCCATGTGCACAAAGTTCAACTTCCTTTTCACATTACTATGACTGAACACTCTGGCTGTGTTTTTGAGATACCTGATGAAATTTCACATTGTCGATCCTGCATCATTTATATTGCTGCTGTAGACTGTGTGCATTTCATAAGTGAGCACTTAAATTGTAATTTTTTATTTTTCTTTGAACTTAAAAGGCAACAAATCCAACTCGCCAATAAAAGTGAATGAAAGTAATGATTTTGCAAATAACGCACTGGCCAAATAATTATATCTGCGATAGCCAACTAGGCCATCGACCTGCCGTCTCAATTAATGTATGAAAAGTTGTCTCCGCCTTGTCTCATCAGTTCTGATGGGTGTGTGGAGCTGAATCTGGCAACCCTAAGACAGAAAGACAGGATCAGTAAGCAAGCCCAAACACAGCACCTCCACTTTAGGAACATCTAAAGTGGAAGTCACGACTACCAATATTTGTAAAAGACCTAAAAAAAATACGATCAGAGCAACTTATCCTAAGTTTTCCGTGACTGCAAGCATACGGTGAGGCGAACATGGCAAGGGAGGGAACGGAATGCAGCTTGTCACATGGAAATGAATGGAAAACATTTAGATTTTAAAAATAATTAAATGAAATAAAATTTGTTAATGAGTATCAAGTCAAGTCTGAAGTCGGTCTTTGAACAACTTAAGTGCGACTGTAGTCCGAGTCTCAGACTCGAGTCCTCATCTCTTATTCAGATACAGCACAGAACAATTGCAGGTTATCTATGTATATAATTTAGGTTATTATTGGATTGAATTCATGTTTCCAGGCTACCACTATGCTTAAAAGGAATTGTCAGACTGAAATCAGTGTAGTGTAACAGACAGAAATAGGAGGTGAATGCAGAGCTCATACAAAGTTGTACGTACAAAGCAGAATCAAAAAAGTGCTGAGCAAAAACCGAGCGAAAAAAACAAGGGGTCAACAAGTCCACCCCTCCAGCCATTATGTCACAAAATACAAACAAAGACAAACTAATTCAAAAACAAAACTAGGCCACAGGCACTGCATCAGGAATGAGCATTCAGACGTCATTGTACATTTCCAGCATATAGCAGACACACTTAGTCCAGAGCGGCTTACAACTGATAGTTGTGGGTTAAGGGTCTTGCTATAGGTGCTAGGTTGCTAGGCATAGGTACGATTGAAACCCTAGACTCAAACCCTAGTTCAGTACCTTGACCACTAGGCTACCATAGACCCAACCCATCAGAAAGTGGCACTATTGGAAAAGGGAGAGAATCACGATGCGAAAGGGAAGTGGCTGTGGAAATGGATAGCAGGTGTGGTGACAGTAACCCTCTTATATCTTAGAAACCGAGTTTGCTACTTATCACATAAAGTGTATTTATTTGTTTGATTATTTATGTTTGATGTCATTTTAAATGTGTTTTTAAAGATGATAATGAGTGTGAAGATGATAGATGTGGTGAGAATGCAAAATGCATGAACACAGATGGTAGCTATTACTGTACATGTGCATCTGGATACCGGACAAAATCAAGGAAGGTTAATTTCACAGACGAAGCATGCAAAGGTCAGTACATACATACAGCGATGTGGATTTTTCCTGTCTGTTTGCTGCAAGAAAGGTGAACCAGAGTCTGTGTTTTTGTTTTTTTCATCAGACATCAATGAATGTAATGACGATAAACCCATCTGTGGTAACAATGCTGTGTGCAGCAACACCCCCGGTTCCTATTACTGTACATGTGCTTCGGGTTTTCGTTCAAGCAGTGGACAGAAAACTTTCCATCCAAGTCAAGGAGTTACATGCAAAGGTGAGGCGTGAACAACATGATGTAAAGTCAAAAAATGTTTAAGAATTATGTAACTGAGAGTAAATTCAGGCATTAGTAATGTACTGAATACGGAATGAAACGATGTTTTCACTCTTCTCAAATCTGTTATGAGATAATATTGCTTGCAATGATTGCAGTCACTGTAACTGATTGCCAACCAAGTAAATGTTTGACTGCATGCAATTTAATACATTTATTCAGTCTGTATAAAGCTAGGAGGGGTGTCCACACGTATTGAATTCAAGCCAGCTGAATGCTAAATTGATATTTAGTGATTATTACGTCGGAATACGGAAAAACAAATATCAGAACACATATTTTTTATAAACAATTGTTCAATTCTAACTCAATTAGGCACTACTATAAAATGAAAGCTGTTTAAAAACTATACGTTTTGTTAAAGCTGTCTTTGGAAGTATGAAGCTGGACCTTGAAAACATGGTGTCAAATGTTCATATCTTCTAACAGTATTTGTTCCAATTTATAATCAGGCCTAAATTTAAATGTTCTATTTTGAATAAATGTGGTTGCTACGTTCACAACTGTGACCCTTATGTGTCGTCAACTTTATTCCAGATGTGTGCACTGATGGGGCATCTCTTTGTGGAGAGAGAGGAGTCTGCAAAAAAAATGTTAATGAGTGTGTTTGCAATGCGGGATTCACCAACTATGCATTCAAAAACATGAGCTGCACAAGTGAGACATTCAGATTACATAATCTATATCACTCATTAATCCATTATAATGTAATATAGCTTTTTTAACACGATGCCTCTGTTTTTTTTTGTAGAACTACAATGTGACAGACTTCTTAGTGAAATTAATAGTTTACAGGTATGGTAAAATGTCCTAAAACTCTATCGAGTAATAATCCATATCATCTATAATAGAGCAGTTCGGTTCAAGTGTTTCTCTCTAACCTGCTCACCTCCACCAGATAAGTCTTCATTTATTCAGGTCTCAGAGCACCTGCTGCTGAAGAACTGGTGGTAAAATAAAATACAATAATACATCAACTATAATAAATTAAAGACAATACAACTATAAAACTATAAAATGTAAGACAGTAGTGTGTATAAATAGAATACTGAATATTATAATGTACATATTATGTATATTGGTATTATTTTCTACATGTTTATGTCTTATATGTTTATGACTTATGGTTATGTTCATTGTTAGATCTTAGCCTATAGCTCTGCCCGGCATTATTTCTTGTCAAATGCTTGCTCGTGAGACAGAAAAGAACAGCTGGACATGCTTGGATGAAAGCCATCCCTCTAACATACTACAATACAGCTGTACAGATGCCTATTTCAGTCTAGTATTGTGCTGCTCGATAGAGATTTCCAGCCTTTTTAACTATTAAAACAGTGTACAGTCAGTGACTGAGGACCGTTTGATCTTATAGTATCCTGAATCAAATGTTGTATCCCTGTACCAAGTGCAATGATAAATTATCTGTGCTCTTAAACACAATCATTTGTTCACTGCCCTGCGGTGTAATGGCTTATCACAACTTACGTCACACTCCGTCATCAGCTTTCTCTGTCTGTTGTTATCAAAGGTCCCTAAACAGTTCAAACAGATTGTGTCAGGGTTGCAGAACATCTGTGCAGAGCCGACTACTGTTGAGTCTTCTGATTCTGGAAGACTTCAATTGCATGGAGAAACACTGTTAGAGGTAATTGCATGTACAGCTGTTGGTAATAATCAGTAGAGATTGGCATTCTCATTTTCTGTTAGCGTTGGTCAATCCTAAAATAACTTCATGGTACTGCTGCAACAAATGTGAGTTGCATTAATAGGGGATGCGAAGTGACTGATAAATCTAATTACGCTTAGAAAAACAGTCCTAGCACACGGCCTCTCCAAAATAATGATTTCTTTTTTATGCCAGTCAATAGTAATGACACTGAGTTACTCTCTGAGTTATCTCTTTCTGTAGAAGCTCCTGGGTGCAATAGATGATCTTCTTTCTGGAGAGCCAGTGAATACACCATCGAAAGTTACAGCTTTTTTCCAAATTGTTGAATACGCGCTGAAAATAGCGGGACCCATACTCAAGAGACCCTTCAAAAAAACATCTCGTCACACACGTAAGAGAATTAATGAGAATTAACCACCTATAAGACTCATAACCAATCAGGCACTAAATGAAGGAAAAGTCACATGTTCATAATACAGCATTGGAAGCGAGTCTACACTAAGACTATAGTTGATATTTAATAAACTGCATGCTTGTGTTTGGTCTGCAGAGCTTGAGGTCTTGGTCAGCAGAGGCACGGCTTCCCCACAGGGTCCACACACCATGTACACTAACAACATGAAGCTTGAATCCTACTGGGAAACTGCAGCAGGAGAAGAATACCTGGGTACAAACTGTCATTCACTATCTGAATTAATTAATTGCCTTATTCATGTTTTCTTCATGCTTGTCCTGGACAGGATCCAACAACTACCATTCATGTACATAGGTGAGGGGGCCTTGCTAAAACAGGCTTTCCTAGCAAAAATTCAAAATTTACGTACTGCTTTAGCTAAAATCTAGAGACTGAAAGCTTTACATAACCGTAAGAATTTTTAGGATGAAAATTGACAGAGTTGTGACTTTTTAAACTTCAGACATTTAAACACCATCACTGGATAGGCCGTTCTGACGAAATTGATTCATTCAGCATGCCTAGCTTTACCATATCTAGATAGATGACGTCGCAAGGCAAATTTGGAGGGACGGCTTTTAGCTCTTCTCGTATGGGAAGTTTTTCACAACAAATAGCAAACAGGATCAATTTTCTGTGCTTTTCATCGTTTTCTTAATTCATACTTCTCAAAAGCATAGTGTAAAAGCAACCTTTTAGTTGGAATATCAATCTAATTGAATATGCGTATTTTTAAAAATCTTTTTGAATATTTCAGTTTTGAAAAAATATAGACTTTTTTTTACTTCAACTGGCTATAGCTTAGTGCAAGAAGCACCCGTTTTTGCCAGAGCCCCTTACATATGTAATTCCTGAACTGGCCAAAAGGCACCACTGAGCCTCATGTCACCATGGTTTTAGGCTAGCATGTTAGTGCGTTGTCTACTGTGCCACCTAAGCCACGTGGTTTGTTATAAAATGTGTTTGACAATGTGGTCATGTACAAACATTTCTCTGAGAACTAACATTTTCTGTTTTCTCAAATAGGATTTGCCACTGTATCTTTGCTCAGCTACAATAAGCTGGGAAATGTTTTTGACCAGATAAAGAGAGAAGAAAACCAAAACTTCAAGATTGCCTCGGAAGTTGTGACAATTTCTGTCACTAACCCTAAACCAATTCATCTGAAGAAGCCTGTCACTCTCACCTTCTTTCACTTACAGGTGCAATATACATATATATAATATATGTACAGCATTTAAAAGTCTAAAAGGTCAAGTCAGATTAATTTCTATAGCACTTCTTCTAATGTAGCTTTGTCTCAAAGTCATTTTATAATATTAGATTATCTTTTAGGCCAATACCAAGCAAGCCTAGAGCAAAAGTGGAGAGAAAAAACTGCCTAAATGTTATAAGGAAGAAACTTTGGGAGGACCAAGACTCAAACAGGGATGACTTAGATGTTAATTGTATTAAGTAAATTAATTTTTCTAGGTAAAAAAGTTAGCAGTAATGATTCAATTAAGAGAAACTAAGTAAATATTAAGAGATAAATTGATTATGCATATTGGCAATTATTTATTTAAATATTATTGCCAATACACAAGGGTCACTTCGTACGTGAGGTCTTTGCAGGCGCATCGTCCCCGGCCAACTGAAGGATGGGGAACATCTTAGTTTGTGGTGCTCCAGCTGGTACTGAAACACACAAGCTTGGAAAGAAAAGAGAAAATGTAGTTACTTGTTGATTATGAGCACATGGTCCATTAATAACTACTAATGGCATGCATGGCATGAAACTCCTTCAGCATTAGCTATAGAAGCATAGCTAGAATGAGGAGAACCAGAAGCCAAACAAAGCCAAAAGGGATAACATGAGAAATCAGCAACCCACCTCCCCAGCAATCAACAAATCTGAGGCAGGCAAGAAAACAGGAACAAAACATCCTAGATCAACATAAATATCTTTCACTATGAACCCCCAGCTCTGCTATTAGTCTAAGGCAAGGACAAGTCAAGATCAAAGGGACTGAAGCCTAGCCCAGCCAGACTGTCCACCAGACACTCCCAGCCAAAGCTAAGGGCTTAGACATCTCATCAAGATCCTTTAAGATATCCTTAATAGAATGGGAAATAGATAGATAAATAGATTAGATAAATAGATTGTATTTGACAGTGCAGTGCATTTCCTGTTGTATTTACAACGTGAGCATTTGTTTCCAAAGCGAGCATAGAACTGAGAAGTGTGCACACAAAACATTTATGAGGCTGCGAGAAACTGGTGCTGGTGCACACCATTTAGTTGAGACTTATGTAAAACATGAATAAAAACAGAATACTTTATTTTTGCAAATCCTTTTCAACCCATATTGTATTTAATACACTCCAAAGACAAAATATTGAATGTTCAAATGGATAAACTTTGTTTTTTGCACATATTAATTTGATTTGAATTGGATGTTTGCAACATGTTCCAAAAGAGTTGGGACAGGGGCAACAAAAGACTGGGAAACATTCCACAGGTGAGAGTCATGATTGGGTATAAAGGGAGCATCCACGAAAGATTCAGTCGTTCAGAAAGACAGGATGAGGCGAGGCTCACCACTTTGTGACTTCAGTCCAGACCGTTCTCCCTCTGAAAATGCGTGGCGTATTATGACGTGCAAAATACGACAACAGAAGATTCCACCTACAAAGCTTCAACAATTAGTGTCCTCAGTTCCCAAACACTTATTGAGTGTTGTTAAAAGGAAAGGTGATGTAACACAGTAGTAAACATGCCCCTGTCCCAACTTCTTTGGAACATGTTCCAGGCATCAAATTCAAAATGAGTAAATATTTACTATGAAACAATCAAGCTTATCCGTTTGAACATTAAATATCTTGTCTTTGTAGTGTATAATGGAATATAGGCTGAAAAGGATTTGCAAATGATTGTATCATGCTTTTATTTGTGTTCTACTCAACGTCCCAACTTCATTGGAAATGGTGTTGTAACAATTTCGTGCTGCATTGAAAATAGCTGTCATACAGGAGCTCATCTGCACCTGTCCCAGAATCCATTGCATGTAATTCACCTATGTGTTAACACCTGCATTGTCTTGGTGTTTATAGGACAGCAATGCCATCCAAATATTGTTCACTCCTGTACTAAAACAGCTTACAAATATGGCATAGTATATGGGTTAAGTAGGGTACGGTAATGACCTTATGATGTTGGACTTGCTGTATATGCACTTGTGTATATTTTCTCTGACCGGATGTTATGCAGTGCACACTCGTAATACCTTTATTCAGCTTTAACCATTTAGGAAATACATGAATCTATCATTTTTTTATCATATCAAAAGGATTAATAAATCATACTTGTGGCAACTCTTTGACCCATCTCTTTAAAATATATCTTCCTGGTTTGCTTCCACATCAGGCTCCTGAGAACAATGTGAGCTGTGCATTCTGGGACTCGACATTGAACGGTGGCGCATGGTCTACTAGCGGCTGCACTCTGATCCAATCCAATATAACCCACTCAGTCTGCTCCTGCGAACACCTGAGCAGCTTTGCTGTGCTAATGGCTCTCCATGAATTCAAGGTAGTCTAGTTCTGCTCTGTTGCTAATGAAAATAAAACTTCCGTGTTTCCTTAGCTGGAACTGATGATAAGATGGTAAAGTATTCACTGGAAACAGTATCTTTGTTTTGGCAAGGTGAGGTTTCAGTTGCATTGTGCGTTAAAGGCCTTGCTCAAGGACCCAGCAGTGGAAGAGTAATATAAATGGAAAAATGTGTAAAATGTATACAGTCTTTTTGTATTTGAGCAAGACTGAAAGAATTTAATAAACACTTAACAAAATAATATTTCAAGACTATTATATAAGGCCACTTGAAAGTCTGCAAACAGAGCACCCACCGACGCCCGATTGTCATCCCAATGATTGAAAACAACTCACGCTAATTACCTTAAAATGAAATTGCTAATCCTAGTGGTTCGAATAATACACCGTAAACGTAAAATGTCGGCCTAATATTGAAGTAGCTAATTTAGGGGAAAAACAATTGGTTTTTCTAATTTCTAATCCAATATATGTTGAAGTATAATAAGACTTTTTTTTTTTTTTTTACTTTTTCTTCAAATGGCAGGACCCCTTTGAGCTTCAGCTGATCACCTGGATTGGACTCTCACTCTCAATGATCTGTCTCCTTATTTGCATACTGACCTTCCACTTTGTCCATTCCATAAAGAGCACCCGTACCACCATCCACTTGAACCTCTGCATAAGCCTCTTTATTGCAGACCTCGTCTTCCTTAGTGGCATCAGCCAAACAGAGAACAAGGTACCCAAACAATGAGCCTTTACACAAGAAATGCTTCTTTTGGTACAGAAAAATCAGGAAATCAGAGATAAACAAACAGAACAGCTTAGATGATGCAGCAGCATGCTGACAGAAAGGCAATGGTAATTCAGATAACTCGTTTGTAGAACTGTTTGTTTGCCGAATCAGAATGCACAGGTCAAACCTTGAGGCGGATGGGCTACTACTGGGAGGCGTTAGCCAGTATTAGTATAGTGATTCTAATAAAGTGTGTTGAGTGTATAATCAAAATATATGTTTATCTTTGCATTATAACACCTGATGTATTGAGCTTTGTTTGTTCAGAGCTGACTAATACTCTGCTGACTGAAGTGCATAATATGAAATACATATGCTTATGTGGCTTATCTTATCCTATGCCAGGTGGGTTGTGCATTCGTGGCAGGCATGTTGCACTTCTTCTTCCTTGCTGTGTTTTGCTGGATGTTACTGGAGGGCTTGCAGCTTTTCCGCATGGTGGTGCTGGTCTTTAACACCACTGTGAATTCTTACTACCTGATGGCTGCTGGTTATGGAGTTCCTGCCCTAATTGTCACCATATCAGCAATCATTAACGCCAAAGGCTACGGCACTAAGCGCCAGTAAGTTTCACCCAGGCTGTTCCTCCATTCTTTGACCATGGCCTTAAAGATGTTGTTTGTAAAAATGTATATTGAAATATTTCCATCTAGATCAGTATCATTTTTACATGGAACAAACAAGTTATTTGCCTTTTTAGTTTTGAGTAAATTTCCATTATTTACCAGAGGCCCTTATCCAGAGTGACTTACAATTAATACAGTAATACAGTCTTACAAGCCAACCAATTGTGGGTTATTGACCTTGCTCAGGGACCCAACTGTGGCAGAGGTGGGATTTGAACCCTGGACCTTCTGGTCCATAGTCCAGTACCTTAACCGGTCAAGTCTCAAGTCCTTACGGTCGACGTCCGTTCGCTTTAATGGCCAAACCCTTAAGGAGAATCTTTCGTCCTAAAGAGTTAGAATAGGAAATTGAATCTGTGATATTGGCTCCGAATCCGAATGCCTCTTCGGTCCGACGGAATTTTTTTTCCTAAATAAAACTCTTCCAAAGACGATGCACGTCATCCAGTCCAGTCGGTGGCGATAGTGCGCCGATGCGGTATGCCAGTCAGAACGATACATTTATGTCATTTAGCAGACGCCCTTCTCCATAGCGACTTACAATCCAAGCAGTGGTGGGTTCGGCCCGGCAGTGGTAGCTTGCCAGAGGTGGGATTTGAATCCTGGACCTTCTGCGCCATAGGCCAGAACTTTAACCATTAGGAACTTGCTGATTTTCATAATTTATGCGTCGTATGCATTCGCATTTACGCCCTCATCCAGAGCGTCTTACAATTCATACAGTCTTACAATCCAAGCAATTCTGGGGACCCAACTGTGACAGAGGTGGGGGATTTGATCCCTGGACCTTCTGGTCCATAGGCCAGTACCTTAACCACTAGGCCAGCCCAGCCCAGTATTTTATATTTTTTAAAATATTTTTTATATTATTTTATTTCAATTCATTTCATATTTTTTAGATATTTTTATTTTATTTTATATATATATATTTTTTATATATTTTATTTTATTTCATTTCATTTCATATTTTAAAATCTTTTTTTTATTTTATTTTATATTTTTGAATATTTTTTTATTTTATTGTATTTTATATTTTTAAATATTCATTTCATTTTATATTTTTTAATATTTTTATTTTATTACATTTCATATTTTTAAATATTTTATTATATATATTTGTATTTTATTTTATATTTCTAAATATTTTTTCATTTGATACTTTTCAATATTTATTTTATTTTATTTTATTTTATATTTTTAATTTTAATTTTATTTTATATTTTTTAATATTTTAAAATTTTATTTTATTTTCTTTTCTTTTATTTTATTTTATTTTATTATTTCATATTTTTAAATATTTTATTTTATATATTTTTATTTATTATTTATTTTATTTTATATTTTTAAATATTTTTTCATTTGATGCTTTTCAATATTTTTTTTATTTAATTTTATATTTTTTTATTTTATTTAATTGAATATTTTTCAATATTTTTTCAATTTTATTTTATTTTATTTTATTTTATTTTATTTTATTTTATTTTATTTTATTTTATTTTATTTTTATTGATCTATGGGTGCGATCTGAGCCCCTCATTCTCGTTCGGCTGAACTTTTATTTTTACTTTCTTTATGTCCGTTTATTTCACCTTTGTTTCATTCCGTATGGTTATTATTATCGTATTACGTTGCTTTGCTATAATAATCATTTGGAGTCCGGATTAATCCTCTTTACATCATTTGCACGTTTGCGATTTTAAACCCGTTGTTTCTAGTCGTTTCTTTGAACCGCCCAGGAGTTTTTTCTCTCATTTCAAAAAATCAGACCGTGAATCGAATCGAATCGTGAACAGGGTGCATCGTTCCACCCCTAGTCTCTCCCCAAATCTGCTGCGATTGTAACATGAAGCTCAGAGGCAGCCCTCTCCACCGCTCTAGGGTCTAAAGCGAAATGGCTAAATCAGCCTGGCATCGAGTTTCCTTGAGTTTGGTGGTTGAGTGACTCACTCATGGGCTCTCTCTCTCTCTCTCTCTCTCTCACACACACACACACACACACACACACACACACACAATCCAAGAATCCAAGTGTCGTTTTTGCTGTTTTCATGTTAGCTTCGGATACGCAAATCTAGGCTCCTATTTAAACCCAAGCTCCTTGCGTGTGGATGACAGAAAAAAAGTTTGGCTGGAACACGCCCACTGATCGTTGTTGTTGTTCTCCTCCTTCTCCTCCTCCTCCTCCTCCTCCCCCCAGGGCAACTCGTTGCTCTTCTTGCCCAACGTCCTGAAGGTCTACTTAGAAAACGGCCAAACCAAAGCCTTCAAATTCGAGCCGAAAACCACCGTTAAGGTACGATTCGGAAGCCTTTTACGTAGCCGTCGAGTCGCCAAATCGAGCCTGAAGAGGAGCGCGCGTGTGTGTGTGTGTGTGTGTGTGTGTGTGTGTGTGTGACCTTCCCCGTGTCTCGGCAGGACATCGTGATGACTTTGAAAGAGAAACTCTCCATATCCCGGATCGAGCATTTCTCTCTAGTGCTGGAGAAGCAGCACAGCGTCTCCAAGCTGTTCCTGCTGCACGAAGACGAGCTGATCCAAGAGGTGGAGTCTGAACCCGAATACCCAGAGTGCCTTCGTTCCTAGTCCGAGCTGGACCTGAGTGTCAAGTGTTGCCCTTTCAGGTGATCCAAAAGAAGGAGTCTCCGGACTACCGGTGTTTGCTCCGCGTCTGCTTCGTGCCCAAACGCCTAGCAGACATGCTCGAGGAAGACCCCATAGCCTTCGAGTACCTCTACCTACAGGTGGGTCGTCAGGAGAGCCGCCTCCCAAAAACAGAGTGGGTTCGGGAGCCGCTTGGTTCCTTCGCTTGAGTCCTCTCCCCTGTGTGCAGAGCGTGAGCGATGTTCTGCAAGAGAGGTTTGCTGTGGAGATGAAGTGCAACACGGCGCTCAAACTGGCAGCCCTGAACATCCAGGAGAGGCTCGCCAGCACCGGCCAGTCCCCCAAAACGTCCCTGAAGGCCATCACGTGAGAAAGCAAACACACACACACGCGCGCGTCGCCCGTACTGTACTTCTGTAGCGTGCTCTCTGCAGGTCGTTCTTAAATATCGCAGGAAGGACTGGGGCATCGAGTGTTTTGTCTCCAACACCTTACTGAAGAACATGAGGGAGAAGGACCTGAGGAAGGCCATCAGTTACCACATGAAGAAATGCCTGTTACAGGAGCACAAGCACAAGGTTCGCATGCCCGGTTTCACGTAAGGAAAAGCGTTCTTTCCTTTGCCGCTGTGCCATTCGTTAACGTTTGTGTTTGTGTGTGTGTGTGTGTGTGTGTGTGTTGGCACAGATGACGGTGAACCAGGCCAGGCTGAACTACCTGAATGAGTTGGCTGAACTCAAGTCTTTTGGGGGGAAATCCTTTAGCGCCACCATGATGGTAGGAACTGGAACTTCATAACTACACTTGGTTAAGGGACCGAGCTGAGGGGTAACGTAACGGCCACCAGGCGGCGCCAAATAGGTCGGTTCACCAGACCAACCAATGTGCTGCACGTTTCCGTGTTCACAGCCGGCGTGGCGTTAGATCAGAACGCGTTTTTGTCCCTGCCATCGTCCGGCACGGCGTCCGGCACGGCCGATTTACTTGCGGACGGACGATCTAGGGCTGGGCAGTTTGACAACCGGTCAACCGTCGTCAGGGAACAGAACTCGTCAGTGAGCGATGAGGGCAAACTGACAAAGCAAATCCAAAGGTCACGAACCGCAATCGAGGCAATAAAATGGCCGGTTCGTCGTGATGTCCGTTTGAGGCCGCATCCTCGGCCACCAGAGAGCGCCCCGAGTGGTGCAAGAGAAAGGTTACCGTGGTAACCCTTAATTCGGTCATTCATCCAGTTGAATTTTATGGTACGAACGAGGAGGGCTTCGGGAGGAATGTGTTGGCCGCCGACTGAGAAGGTCAGCCCAGGCTTCTCTCAGAAGGTCCCGAGCCACCTGTGACATATAATCCCATCAGGGCGTCCTGGGTCCTGAGTCTTCCCTGAAATCTGTGCCAAGCCTGGAAGCGCTGCAGGGAGCCAATCAGAGATGGCCAGCCCACCCTAATTGGCCTGCTCGGCTGGCGTTGAAAACAAAGCCACTCCAACACCAGCTGAACCACCAGTCTCTTGATCTGCCACAAGATCCAGCTCCAGCTTTGAACTCCAGCTTTTTCTTTCGGGCTCCAGCAGATCGGTCAGATGACCCTGACCGGTTCCACCCCCCCACCCCCCTAAACTCTCCTTTCCTCTTCTTACTTCCGCAGTTGCAGGACAGGGAGTCTACGGTGAGTCTGCTAGTGGGGGCGCGGTACGACGTCAGTCAGGTGATCAACCACAAGATGAGCATCATGACCACCCTGACGGAGTTCGGCAGCATCACCAGGGTGGAGCTCGTGCCGGAATCGGAGTGCGTCAGCGTGGTCAAGGTCTACCTGCAGGACGTCAAGGTAAACGCAGTTAAAGGGAGAACTGTAAACAAAATGAGGACAGTAGAGTTATGTGTGGGGGCTACGAGATGCTAAGGGTCCCCTGTCTCCTTCTACAGCCCATAACGCTGCTGCTGGAGTGCTCGGCCGCCAAAGACTTGGCATGCGCGATCGCCGGCTATTGCAGATTATTCGTAGATCCTCACATCTGCGTGTTTCCCTGGACAGTCGAGTCTAAGGGCCATCGTATATCAGCAGAGGAAGGTAGGGCGAGCTTCTCGTACATTGTCCGCCGTTCAGATCGTTCGGCCCCTAAGACACAAGCGTTAACACGTCTCAAACGCTGCCCAGGTTACGTATCGCGATGCTGCAGCGACTCCGAAGACTCCGACGTAGACCTGAGCCTCCTCGCTCATATGACCGGCGCCAGCCAGGGCCCTTCCCAAATCGCGTCGGGTGCCGGGCAAGTCGCCGAGCGGGAGGACGAAACGAAAAGCGACAAGGAAGCAGAGGAGCTGGAGGACAAGAGTGAAAAAGATTTGTGCGACCACGAGACTGCCGAGGTGCGGATCGAATCTGGTCGCGTAGGCGAAGAAGGAACGGTCAAAAGGGACACGGGAAACAGCAGAGGAAAAGCCGAAGCGGATCTGGAACCGCAGTTTGTCCTTGCGGTCGACGATCCGCCGTCAGAGACGTCCGACTCGTGTCAGACAGACTCGCGTTTCCTGACCAGCATGTCCAGCGACTCTATGGACGCCCTGGAGGAGGACGACTTTTTGACCTATTTCTCCACCAGCTACCCGAGAGACCGTTACATCCAGGCCGAGAATCTCCCTCCGCTGCCCCGCCCAGGCGAACCGCGGTGCCAGGACAGCGACTGCAGCGACGATCTGTGTTTTCCCGCCGACCAGTTCTTGAGTCTGGCCGCCCTGTCGAGCATCGCCGACTGTCTGCCCAGCCCGCCCGAGGCGAGCGACGACGAAGACTACCCCGAACACCTGGGCGAGCCGCGCGGCCACGATTTAGGCACCTCGGAAGAGGCCTCGCCAGGGGACCGATCCTCTCGCGGAGGCTGCGTGTTCACGTTCGAGCAGGCCGACGCACGGCACTACTACAACATCTGCTCCAACGTCACGCCTGACAGCGCTCACCTCCTCGCAAGCACTCAGGAACGTCAAGGGGAGAAGGAGCAGAGAGGTCCGGCGCCTCCTCCCGTCCTCCTGCCGCCCCCAGGCTTCGGGGACAGTAGCTCAGATGAGGAGTTCTTTGATGCCCAAGAGCGATTGGCGGTCGCAGAGGAACATCTGACAAGAGACACGACTACAGGTTTGTGTTCCCTTGAGGGTTTCGGTCATTGCCTATAGGTACTGTGTGACCCCTAATTTCCCACCCGCATTTCTCTAGTTAAGTAACATCCCCTTCCATATTCGTGTGCTAAGCCAGGGGAGTGTAGGTCATGACCTGCGTAGGCTGATAATGGCCTGTTCATTTCTTCCCTTGACCTTTTCAGAAAGCGGATCCGTCAGGAAGCGTGCACACAGCTTAAGTAGCATCCGTATCGGCGAAGGGGAACCCAGAGAAGAGGGCGGGGCGCGGCGGTTCCAGGCGAAAACCGAGCTTTCAAGATGTCGCAGGAGATACAGGAAGCGCCGTTCCTACATGGAAACCGATTACACCTCGCTGGTGTCGTTCCCGGGCGAGGACGAAAGCCGAACCCGAAAACACCACCCCAGGCACGGCAACCCTGACAACAGCCTCGTTTTTTGTTTCGACGGTGGCCCTTCGGATCCAACCTCCTGCCCCACGGTCTTGTCTCTGACCAACGCAGAGGGGGAGCCGGCGCAGCTGGAGACCAAAGCCATCGCCCCGTCCATAGCGAACGGGCCTGGAAGCGGCACGGGTCAGGGAATCAGCAAGGCGAGTCAGCGGAAGCAGCAGCTCATGCTGATGGAACCAGATTCCATGGAGTTTAAGCCGGTCACTGAGCTTATGAGCGCCGTCTCGCCTGCTATCGTGGCAATACGCACCTCTGTAGAGCCTAAAGCAAACGACAACGCCAAATACAGCGACCACCCGCTTGAGGAAGAGGGTGCCGTGGGAGGTGCGGATGACCGGTTGCTCAGCGGTCACCTGTTTTTTGCCCCGCCTGTCGAGAAGGATAACGGCGACCAAGGGTCCCTGGTGGAGGAACTTCCGCCGTCGGACCGGAAGCCTGCGTCAGACGGTCGTCCTTTCCCGGACGTCTCCTGCTCACAAAACCCAAGCCCTGAAGGAGACGAGAAAGGTTTGGAAACGATAACGGGAAAACGTACAACTGAGCCGACGGCGAGAAGAAGGAGCCATAGCATGTCTTCGGTGTCCGATAGACGAGATTCTGTTTGTTCCGCAAGCGACTCCCCCGGCCACCCGGACCCTCTGGTTCGCACAAAAGAGCCGCCTTCTGATGGTACCGACAGTTCTAGTGAGCCCTCCGTCCAGGAGCTGCCTCCCGTCGCTCCGTCTGCCCAGCCGGCCCAAGGATACCTGTTTGCGCAGTGTTCCTCCGGGATCCTCGGCCGCCTTTCTGCTTCGACGCTGCGCGGAAAGATCCAGAACCTGCCCCTTTATCTTTCGCGCTCTCAGGAAGTACTAGCCCCTAACCGCAGCGGCATTTCTAACGCTACAGCGGTCGGCACGATTTCTGAGACGCGGTCCAGAAACGAGGTAGAGCTCGCGAAAGAAGCGACCGAGGACATGACCGCGACCCGAAAAGCGGAAGTTAAGGCGGTTACTGCGGAATCGGAAGAGGTGACTGAGGCGTTTGAAGTCATCCAAGATAACCCTCAAGTGGAAGGAGAGCAGATACCCCTTCAAGCCAAGGCCCCATCTGTAGTGGTTACCACCCAAAACCTGAACGGACTCTGGGGTGTGGTGACCTCGCAGGAGATGAGCGGGTTGCAAGCACGGTGCAGCCCCCTCGTGGATGATCGCTCAAGCTGTGAATTCAAGCCCACCATCCTCCAGCCTCGGGGCCTGCCTGGCCCGTATCCGATGGGAAAACCTCAGCTTGGCTGCAGCTCAGCTCTGGCAGCCGTGTGCGAGACGGTCGTCGAGGGAGCTCAGAGGCCACTGGAGGTTTGCGGGTGCCAAACGTCGTACGCCAGCTGCTTTGGCAGTGCGCTGGACAGCAGCAACTTTGACGACGAACTGACCGTCTACGAGTTTTCCTGCAGGACCCAGCACAGGGGGCGTGACCGCAGAGCACTGATGACGTCCATTCCTCCATCTTCCCTCTCTGGTTCCTCGTCCTCGTTTTCGCCATCCTCGCCCCTTCCCTCCTTTCCCCGCGTGGTCCTGCCACCATCCGCAGCCACGGAACTCGGCCCTCTTCTCTCACCCCTGGACGCCCCTGACTGCTTCCTTTCTGACCCTCACGTGGAAGCGGCTAACGCCCTGCTGCTCCGGTGTTACCCGCTACCGCCAGCAGGCTTTCAGGCTGTACAGAGAGACGTCGAGACGTTGTTGACAATCCTGGCCGGTGCTCTGAACGACCAAAGAGGTGTCCAGGAGCACCCGAGGGAGACGTGCGTGGACCACTTTTCCGAAAACAAACGGAGGCTGCACGCGGAGGCGCGGGCGCTTCTGGCTGGCTGTCAGCAGGTGGTACAGGCCGGCCAAACCCCAGCAGAGACGCTTCAGGCTCTGGCTAAGAGTTTTCACTCGCTGGTCCAGCTGACAGCCGTATGCCTGAGCTTCTCCAGCTGCCCACGGTGCCAGGAGCGCCACGCGGAATCCCTGGCCGGGCTTTCGGACGTAGCGCAGACCTACCAGGAGTTTGCACGGGCGGCGGAGCGCCTGGGCATGGCTGCGGAAAGGAGGACCTGCCGCGAACTCAGCATTAAACTCCTGGCACGGCAGTGTACCGCGCTCACGGCGTCCGTCTTTTGCCTCACGCAGCTGTTCCGCACGCTCACCTCCCTTTGACCTTAGGGGTCCGGTGACGGCCAACTCCGAGCGGATCCAGAAAGCGTCCAGTAAGCGACGACGTCGACCCGAGCACGGTAGCCAAACTGTAGCGCCCAAAGACCCAGGGTCAGGGGTGCGAACGCATTCACGCGGCCATAATCGGGTACAGCTTTTTATTTGAGGACATTTTTTTTTATTACCGACGCCCTTCGGTCCACGTTCTCGAGTTCCCAGATGGCCGTTCGTTTCAGGGCAGGGCCGTTTTACTCCACCAACCTTCCGTTCCTGTTCACCATCTTCCTTCGAAGGTTGCTGGTGCACGGCCTTGGTTTCAGACCCTCACTTTGAAGACTACCCTGCCAGTTAGGACCTCATGGGAGAGTGGAGTACATGATTCCCAAACACTTGGGTCTGGCGTTTTAGAGGCAGGGGTTTACGCCAACTACGGGCTTCACAGTTTGGTTACCGTCGCACCCCCAAGTTCAGGTCTGGTTCCATTGATGCTAAAATGGTGGGGTCACGTTAACATGCAGGTCAGACCACTTTTGGAACTTGTTGTGGGTTTGAAAGGGGTGACGCTTTGACGAAGGGCAAACTGTCCACGACCAAAGACGTCTGACTGGTGGTTACCACTTTTTGGGCTGTCGACCCGCCCAAGGTTACGCAGGGCTTGGAGCCAAAGCACAGCATTAGACTGATCAGCTCTCAGCCGCCCGTACTTGATTTATTTATTTATTTTTGGGCAAGACCGTACCCTACCCATACAGGGGTTGCCAGGGCCGCATGGAGAAAGCATGACCTGAACTCCCACAGTCAAGCCCAGAGTTACGGCGGTCTAGTCGAGGCCACGCTCTCGCTTTGCATTCACAACATTTAAACGAACGCCCCTTAACTCGCGCAATGACTCAAGTCGGACGCACATTTTGCAGACACTTTATTCCACCAAGTTTAACAAAGTCAAACTGATCCATTGCTGCAGTCCGGTCCTCCCACAGGTCTCCCAGTCAAGGGGTAAAGGTGTCCACAAGAGGTCTCGTCCATGAGGAGTCCAACAGCCGGGTCGTTCTTGGCGAGGAACGGGGGGGAGGGGGGAGGCATCAGGAGTTGCACTGCTTCTCCTGCTCGATCACTGCAAACAAGACAGGCAAGAGGAGCGTCGTCAGGATCGACCCGGTGCTGGGTGACGCCATCAGGTGGCTGCAACGTCAAACTCAAAGCACGTTTGACCCAACCATACAGAGAGACCGGATTCGAGTGGTTTGGCAGCAACCACTCAACCACCAACTTCTGAACGTTCAGCTTTCCAGAAGGTCCAACCAGTTCGGGTTCTCCAGACACGAGGCTAGCCAGCTCTTAGCACACGCCACTGCAGAACCGGCCAAGTTAGTTACGTCCAAACCAAAATGGTAGGACCAACTGGGTTCCAAAGTTTGTTGGTTAGTTTACTCAAACTAAGCTACCCACAAAAGGCATCAAAGGTTTATGACCGTGTACAAAGATGAGCAACCGACTGCAGTAAGCCTTAACCCTCCCCCACCCAAAAAAAAAAAAAACCCAAAAAAAACTCTTACCCTCTTTGGTAGGAAGTGTGTTTTTCTCCTGCGTCTGAGTCTTCTTCAGCTGAGACTTGTCAAACTGGGAGATCTCCTTGATATCAGGTTTGTCAGCCATCGTTTACTGAAGACCGAAGGTTCGGAGTAAATGACAAACACACAAGCCAACAGCTCCAAACGGCACAAAATACGATAACTCACCCACTGGCCCGCTTCGACGTCGCACAAACCACAAAAGCAGAAGACAAACAGCCACCAAGACGAACGAAGCCTGCACCAAGCGGCTTCTTTATGGGGAAACAACGCCCAAGAAGCGGGGCGCGGTCCAATCAGAAGATACCTTAATAAGGCAGGACCTTGAGGCAGGTGTACCTTGTTGGTACTAAATCGAGACGAGATTTAGGGAACGCAGCTATGCCAACAACGCTGTTGATAGCGGAAGCTCACGAAATAAAGCTTCGTGTTTTCGTTGTGTTAAAATGCCATTCCGTTTTGAATCGAAAAGTGTTTGTTAAGCCGTTTAGCCTCAGCGAAAACCAAACACCAGGAGCGACCTGGCTGCAGTTGTGCACATTAAAATTTTTTTGGCGGAAGGGGGGGGGGGGTTCGTGTTTTTTTGTTTTGTTTTTTTTTTAAATCGAGAAATCGGTTGTATAGCAGAACTTATAATAAATGTTCGCGCGCTCGTCCAGCAGAGGGCGGTGTTGTATAGCAAGTCATTCAGAATGGTTTCGATCGTAAATATTTGACCGAATTCACAGACTAGGGTAATAAATCATACTAGAAATAAACACTTTTTCTTTTTTTTTTTTTAAAGGAATACTTTTTTTAAAATTCATTTTTTAATGAACAGTGCAACACGTGTTGTAGCCCTTTAACCACCAGGTGGCGCCCTTCGATCGTCTCCTATCAACCCTAAAAAAAAATAAAAAAAAAACCTAAAACGCGTCTTTCTTAAAAAGTTCTTAAAAACCCACGACAAAAAGGTTTAAGCACCCTGGACGTACTTAAATAACTTTTTTTTACGTGTCAATTCAGACGACCAAACATTGTTAAATCTTCAAACCGATCCTGTGCGGGCGATCCAGCAGACTAGCCCGCCGCTTCAGCGACCCAGGTTCGAGTCCCGGCCGAGCCTTCCTCGACTGAAGGGCGAAGCTTTTAAGAGTTAACATGGCCGATTTATCCGGCCAGCTTTGCCTGACAGCAGTTTCTAGCGTCGGGTTAGCCTCAAGCTAGCCGCTAACGTTCCCTTTAAGCGCGAAAGCCGCCGGAACCAGAGCGTTTTCCCCTAACTAAAATGGAAAAAAAAAACAAAAAAGATTCACGTTGGCGTGACTTTAACGGCCCTGGCTTTGATCGGCTGGTGTTTGGTTTGGAGTGACTGGTGCGAAGCGCGATTATGCGGCTCTGCTAATTAATTACAAGCGCCCTAATGATCATTAAAGCTGCATATTTTGCCTTTGAAGCGTCCTAGCCGAGCCGAAGGAGCTTAGGGCTCCCGCCGCTGAGAGGTTCGTAAAATTGCTCCGGCTGGCCTTAAGGGTCGCCTCCGCCGGGCTCACGGGTTGCGAGGGAGAGGGCCGACAAAAAGTATTGGCACCCAGGGGCTGGTCCCGGGTCCCTTTCAGCAAGGCTTCCCTGTCATAAAACAAACAAAGGGACCCCTGCACGTCGCGCGTCGAGGACGCTGCATATTTAAACCCCTCATTTGCATTCATGGGCCGTCCCGATGCTCTTTGATATACAAATGCATGCAGAAACGCGCACGGCACGCGTCTGGCGGGGGACGTCTCGGAGCCCCGTGACTGTCGGGACGGGCCGGAGTTCCGGGTCGGAGACACGCAGCTATATCCGGAGGGAAAAAAAGATTGCGCTGGTGGGCCTAAGTGGGCCTCCGGTTCGTCGCAGCGACTGGGAACGATGTCCGCTCTGCATACAAAGCCTGACCCACCTGGCCCACCAGCCACACCTACCTACCTACGGGGGTAGCCCGGCGGTCCTGAGCCAGGCTTAAAACGTCAAGGTGGCCCAACACGCCCGTCTTCTAGACCCGGCTTTGAGCCCCGCTCGCCCCTCGTAGCGTTTTCCCAAAAAAAAGCCGAGGCCGTTTCTGCCACGACCGACTGCGCCCGAGGGAGCGGAGGCTGGCTGGGAGATCAGCTGTCCCACTGGTGCACGAGCGCCTGTACAAGCCGTTGAACCGAACGCAGACAGCAGCACGTCGATGGTCGACTAAGGGAATTCGGGGCGTCTCTGCTAACCCTATATCTTTACCCCAGCGAGTCCTGAATCGCTCGTTTTTTATAGCGTCCCGGGCGGGCTCTTCACGCCACCCCCGTGCCCGCACGGCTCCGTGGGGCGTGCGGCGGGGTTGGTGGATTGAGAAGGGGTGGCCCAGCGCGTCGCGAGCGGGTCACAGGGCGGACGTTAACGATCGGCAAAGAGGGAGCGAGTGCGTGCGAGGGCGTACCAAAGGCCGTAGCGCGAAAGAAGTCGCTGAATCTGCTGGCCTACTGGTCGCGTATCTGTATCTGCACTCACGTTTCGGGGTGTGTGTTTAGAGTGAGCCACACCTTTGTCTCTCCACTGTTTCTAGTAACAAAGCAAAGGTCTCTCTCTCCCCCTCTGTACTATTAGATCTGTGGTGTAGTTAAAAGCCTATGCAAATGGGACAGCTGGCATCACACACACACACACACACACACACACACACCATGTGACCTGTCAAGGTAGGGGGGGTAGGTTCAAAGACGTGTTGCTGCGGGGTACCTACACGCGCACACACGCACACACACACACACACACACACACACACACACACACACACGAGTCCCTCCCCTGAAATAATACCTGTTCTTTTATTGAAAAATGAGAAGCCGGTGCACACGTGTGTGTTTGCCCTGCACATGTGCCTGCACATGCTCGCCGTGCGTACACGCATTCTTCTACGTGTGTGTGTGTGTGTGCGTGTGTGCGTGTGTGTGCGTGTGCGCGCACGTGTGTGTAAGAGTGACGGAGAGAGAGAGAGCGCACATTGGCAACAGAGAACATTCGCAGTGCCAGTCTGGTCTACTGGAATGTGTGTGTGTGTGTGTGTGTGTGTGTGTGAAAGTCCAGCATCAGGTCTCCAGCAGCACCAATGCCAGAGCCAGTGTTGAGCTGCCAACATGG
>JAUZST010011113.1:0-12081 GCA_034779995.1 Parotocinclus haroldoi | reverse complement strand
GTGCCTCAGGGGCAGATTTACAAATGATGCATGAAAGTGCCTTGTAAGACTTGCAGGAGCTGCCAGCTATGAGAGCTGCTTCACACCTACTCGAGAAGCCACCAGCCCCTTGAAGAGGCAGTGCAATTTATACACTTAAATTAGTTTGAATCGCTTCTCGTGTCCTACGCTGAAACTACAACCTTGGCATGTCAGGTCTGCACTCAGAGTTTTCAAAATAAAAGTCCTAAACGTGGGCTTTCTGAGCAAGGATGAACAACACTCTCGTAAGGAAAAAATCTTCTGAGGTATAAAACAGGTTTGGCTAAACTGCATTAGTTTAATGTATAACCTACACGGAAGATTTTACATGATGGGATGGAAGCATCGGGGTGTTGAACTGAGATGAAAATGTGGGACTACATAGTAATTTACAACAATTTGTAGTCATATATTGTATGTACACTGCTCACAAAAATATGGGGTTATTTCAAAATGAATATGAAGAGGATCAGGATGAGGATTCAAAACTGTTATACAGGCTGATCCTGTCCATGCCCCACCACTGTCAGTGTGTTTTGGCAGTCTTGGGTGCTCATACACACTACTGACTGGTCAATGTGTGGCACTCTCATCCAGTTTGACATGCTTCTGTTCACCTGTAGTCACTGAGACTACAATTCACACAGACTGATTAAAAGTGGTCAATGGAAGACTGGAAAAGCGGAAAAGCAATGCCTGGTCTGATGAGTCTTGATTTTGTCTGTGACATTCAGATGGTTGGGTTAGAATTTGGTGTACACAACATGAAAACATAGATTCATTTTTATTAGCAGTTCAGGCATGTGATGTGGTGTAATAGTATTGGGGATATGTTCCTGGCATAATTTGAGCAACAATTGAGCACAGTTTAAACTCAACAGCCTACCTAAATATTCTTGCTCCATGTTCATCCCTTTATGTGCACAGTGTACCATCTTCTGACGGCTAACTACAGCAGGGTAACACACAATGTCCAAAAAGCTGAGATCATCTTGATCAAGCTAGTTTACTGAACATGACAATGGGATGCGGTGGAACAGGTGATGCACATAATGGATTTGATGTATAGCTGCAGCAGCCTTGTGATACTCATGTCAATATAGACCAAAATGTCTGAGGAATGTCTTAGGCTCCTTGTTGAATCTAGGCCACAAAGAATTAAGGCAGTTCTGATTGTTGCCAGGTGTCCAAACTGGAGTTTGTTTGAGTAGATTGAGAACACAGAACAAGAAATTAGAGGCTGAAGAGAGAACAGAACCTAAATCCTGTGCAGACATTCCTCGTTGGAACAGCTGAAGACTGACATGTGTCTGGTCACTGAATCAGGTTTGTGTGGATTTGTAAAATGTATGTAATCAATCATTATCCTGCTTGAATATTCAACTTGTACATGAAGTTACACTGCTCACAAAACTAAGAGGATATTTCAAAATGAAGCGCTTGATTTTATTTCATTAAACAATATCATCAGAAAGGCAAATGAAAAGTCAAAGAAAGTTGTTTGATTATGCAAATGAGATGATAACTCGATGGTGGTGATATAAGTTTATATAAGTATACAAGTATATAATCATGGAGGTGAACAGAAGCATGTAGAAACAGTAGGGTGTATGATCACCCAAGACTGGCAAAACACACTGACAGATATGGGATCCTTTTCATATTCATTTTGAAATATTCCCTAATTTTTGTGAGCAGTGTATTTGGCAGAGGCAGACACAGTATGTGTCAGAATCAGGATGCTCTGTTCTTGCGCTGACATTATATTTTACAAATATACAATATACAAATACAAATATTACATTGTTTATCTGCTTTTCTGTAAAAAAAAATGTGCTCTATTGTGCTGTTGGACAGGACAAACAAAGAATTTGGATTATTAAATACATGTACACATATTGACTCACTCATATCCTTATTCCAAAAAAGAGAGGGGGTAGATGTCCAGTAGCACAGGTTGCATGGGAGACTTTAGAAAAGTCAAATGAAGACATGTGGAGAAAATGCTAACCTCACAGAGGCAATACCATCACTGCATACCGTGAACATATGATGCAGAGTGGCACACAGGAGGCCTTTGTTGTCTGGCTACAGTGGGAAAAATGTCACAAAAATGTACTTTTCAGGCCTGTGAACATTCTGTCTGGTCAGAAGAATCTTGTCTCCGCCTGTATGCAAATAACACTAAGCGCCACGTTAAGTGAAAACCTCAGGAAGCTTTCAATGAGGACTGCATGTATGGTCTGGATTAAGCTGGAGGAGGTTCTGTGATGTTCTGGTAGTGTTTAAGTACATAGAAATGGGACCTTTTGATGGGGTGACACTACATTTGAAACACAATGGTTACACTGAGCTGCTGAACAACCAGGTTTTGCCTTTTGCTCATTATCTTACTGAGGAACATAACATCCATATCCCTGTATTCCAAGATGACAATTCTTGTGTTCACAGGGCTGCAGCTGTGACTGGCAGGAATGATGAATGTTCAGTAGCACTCACACATCTGGACTGGAAATCCTCTTGAAAGTCTGAGACTACCCGGAACAACGAGTAAGACGCCAAGGAAGGCATCCACGAAATCAACCAATTATTCGAAATCAATCAATTATTCGTACTAGTGGTGGTATTTCACGCCATTAGGTGCATTTCAGTCACGTAACGTTTTATTTGTCTGGTGAGCTATACCCTAGTGAAACATAGATTACTGCTATGAGAGTTTCTAGGCAATCTGATAAGCATAAAATAACTGAAATTTCCATTACATTTTTCTAAGAATGTATTTTGCCAGTCGTGTTGTGAGACATGGTTTTGTGAAACAATTGAAATCATTATATTGTATTTCTTGCTCAGATTCTATTTACCTAAATGAAAGTTTTCAAATTTCAGTGTGAGAGTAAGCTAATTCACTTAAAGATGAATTTCTAAGAACATTTTTTGTCATTAATAGTAGAGGGTAAAGTACATATGCTTGCACAGCCTGAGTAACCGCTAGTGCTCTTTCCTTGCCCTCGCTCCTTCAGGCTGTCGTCACTTCCTCCCTTTTACTCTAGAGATCAGCTACTGCGTTCTGGGCAGAAGATCCTTGAATCTGTCAGCAGCTGCTGGACGTCAGTAGGTCCATCATGGCCACGTTCCGTAACGTGAAAATTACCCATCGTGTTACCTGATCCTTTCGCATTTTCAGTGCATCATTGAGCCACGATAAAAAACTGGCCGTGCGTAAAAACGCGTGAATTACGTTTCATTCCAGTCCCCTGTCCCCTGCAAGCACACCCTGACTCGGAATCCGCACCACTACTATCGCGCTGACGCCAGTGGTGGGGTTTAAGCGGAGAAGGAGGGTGGGGGCTTACAAACCAGTTGCAGACTAAAGGCAGGCTGATGTAGAGTCCTCAGCATCCTCAGCACCACACGCAGCAGTCTAGCAGAAGATGGTTGCGGTGTACATCTCCGCCCAGTCGGTTGGCTCTACCGAGTGGATTGTCTGCCTTGACAAGAGGTGAGAAAAACACACACGCGCGTGTTTTAGCAGATCGATACAGATGCCTCTGATTCTGCAGATGCTGCAAGGTGACAGTGCGATGCCAAGCCGCTACATGAGTGGAGAGGTTTCCTGGTTTATTCATATTATGCGGTTGTAATAGTTATTCAGGAGCGCGTGGATTTGTTGGCTGAGCTTTTCGGTTGAGTGATGACCCATCTGCCACTTGCGTATTTCCCAAAATAAACGCCACATGCATGCTCGTGAATGTGGAAATGAGTCAAGCTAGTGGGTAGTGGGAAATGGCAACGTGCGTGAGAACCCGCGCACTTTCAAGCGAAGTTGAGTCGCGCTCTTCCAATTAAAATCCTTTGTCCACTCAAGTTTCAGCGGCTCCACGAGCTCTTCTTGTTCTCCAGGTTTAAGAATACCTCTTAACCTCATCGTGGAGGTGTCACACGGAAGCGTGGTTCCACCACGAAACCCACCACACCTAAAAACCCAAACCCCGTCCTGCAGGTTACCATGGCGATGAGGTAGATCGTGAGATCACCTTACATTCTGTGAGACTGTGGTGTCAGCTGTTGATGGTCTTGCTGGAGCTTTTTAAAGCTAACACGAGCAGATTATCTGCAAATGAATCGATACAGTTTTTCTTTCACTGCATCTTAGCTCTCTCATGGCATGCACTTTCCTCTGGATCCTGTCAAGAGGATGTGGTGCACAAGCAGCACTGCACCACATGGTTGGCTGTAGCCTTGTGATTTTATGATTTGCCACCTTACAATCATTCATAGGCACTTTGTTTTTCAGTAACATAGTACAGTATGGAAAATGTAACAGATACATAAACAAAATAGTGTGGCATGGTTGTGCATGGGTTTGCACCAAGGGCATTTCTAGATTAGTACTGAAGGCACACACTGAATTTAAAGGGTTACAGCTGTACCAAACAAGCATAGGGCAGCCCTGCGTATGAAACACCTGTGAAACACTAAATAGTTTAAATGATTTACCACTAAAGTGGATGTTACTCTGGCACGGATGAGACATGAAGAGCGAATTAACACTAATGATCTTTAAAAATTAATTTAAAAAAAATCTTTCCTGCCTGTTGATAGAATTCAAGATGGATCCATGCTCATGTTGTTTATGCCAGTGTCTGAGCCTACCACCCGAATGTCAGAGCAGAAATCAAAGGCAGTGGTTTTCCAACTTTCTTTTGTGCAGGTTTGGAGATCCGTTCTTCTGCTTCTGTAGTCCACCTGTTTCACTGTTTGATATGTTGTGTGTTCAGAGATGCTCTTCTGCTTACCACAGGTGTAACGAGTGGTTAATAACTGGCCATTCTCCTCTGACCTCTGGCCTCAAATGCTTTTTTTTTTTACTCAGAGCACTGAATAGTTTCTCTTTTTTGGACCGTTCATTATTAACCCTTAAAAATGGCTGTGTGTGAAAATCTTAGGTGATAAGCATTTTCTCAAATACTCACAGCAGTCTAGCACCAAAAACCATGCTATATTCAAATTCACTTAAATCAGCTTGAACTTCAGCAGGTTGTTTTGTCCATATCTACATATATAAATGAATTGATTTACTGTCATGCTGTTGACGAGTAGTTGAACCGGTGTACCTAATGAAGTGGCCAGTGCGTCTATATGCCATCGCATCAGCGATGTGAGTTAGTGAGTTATAGCTTATTCACTGGGTATCAGGAGCAAAAGCAAAAACAAGCAGAGATTTAGAAGAGATGGGATTTTTTTTACTGGTGATTCCTGTGATTCTGTGTCCAGTAGATGTCTGCTTATTTCTGCTTCATTGCACTGACAGGGGATTCTTGACTGGTCAGAATCAAATAGGTCACCATGTTATGATTCACATAACATCCACAGGGCAGTCTTTACATACTGGTGTTTAAGAATGCTCATCTAAATAGTGACATGTGCTAATGTATAAGCTGTACCACATAATTTTCTTCAGTCCTTATGAGTGTAGATTCTTCTAAGCATTTATTCCACCTAATTAAAATCTTAGGCTGTTTGTTGCCTTTGAGCTGCTGTGATATGAGTGGGCGAGTCTTTTATTAGCTCTTCTCTAGTCTCTGGTATAACCTAATGCTCTCATCTCCGCAGGAGCATGTTTGAAATGGACAAACATCTGTTTGTCCGTTATTTTATCTGAATATATAATTATATATGATTATAGAATTATGTAAACCAGAAATGACTGCAATGGCTTTGAAATATCGATGTCATTCATAGTAAGCAGAATGGCAGTATTTCTGAATGTGCATGATGTTCAAATTGACCTACATTTGAAAAAGGTTTTCTGCTGACGTAATGTTTTTTTCACTGATTTTACCCAAATGAAAAGTGCTGATCTCAAATATGAAGAAAAAATGTATGCAATGCATTAATTTTTCATGAATGAGAAATGTTTAAGATTAGAGATTAATGTCAAATATGTATTGAGAAGTTCTTAAGTGGCGAAATATATGCATAACACTATGTACGCAATATACTGCTCACATAACCTAATAAAATATCTCCTAGATTTTGGAAGCAGTGCAAGGTGGGGGGTGCACCTATTAACAAGTGGTTCATTTGTATATTCTTTTCATTGATGTCAAATTTCTCTCTAGCGAGCAACTCTTTGTTTGTATAATGTTGTACCTTCGCTCAGCTATCACAAAGGCACAAGAAGCAATGAACATTTTGTGTAGCCATTTTGTTGTCCTAGAAGCATCAAACATAACTTTCAGGTTGCCACATAAAATCCAGCAATGATCATTATAATTGATTTATTGGTAAAGGCTTCTCATAAGTTTTTTTTATATTTACAATGTGAGCAATCAGAATGGAAGCTAATTTATTGCCATTGTGAAGCAACACACACTTTAGACTCCTCTTTGAACTGACAATTAAAAAAAAAGTTCATCACATCCCATCAATTTAATAAGTCTTTGAAACTGATGCAACATAACAAGCTCCTTGTTCCTATGTAAATATTTCAGAAGATTTTTTCTCTGTTGTGATACATAAATGTGGTACTGGGAGCAAACAGGATTTTGCCCTTTAGCCTGGAACCCAGTAACTTTGCTGACATTTTCGGCAGATCAAGATCTTGTACCAAATCATTCTAATCAGCTTGAGTGAATGGCTGGCACATTCTGACATCAGTCTTGCGTCATCAGAGTTTCTTTGAAAGACTGGAATGACAGAATAAATCGTTATCTGAAGTACTGAAGATGCAGTAACTGGGACTTTACACTGAGCAATCAATCTTATATCTGATATTATATTTGGGTAATGGATGGAAGATTTTGTGTTCATGCCTGTAATAATGGCCATGCAGTAGTAGCAGTCATCAGCATGCTTTTGAGGCTCTCACAACGCCATTGGAATCCCACTTTTTCTCTGACCTTTGGTTCACTGGCACAGGTTTTTAGCACATGTCCTGCACAGTTTATGTGGTGCCCAAGCTTTGTCCTAGTCACCCAATTTAACCCCAAAATATGTATAAGAGGAAAACATTGGATTATTCTGACGTAGCCTTCTTTGAGCCCTGACCTAAATCCTGAGTATCTTTGGAAGGAGGTGAAACATGCCGTCTGAAAAAGGCACCCTTCAAACCTGAGCAGTTTGCTCATGAGGAGTGCGCCAAAATACCTGCTAAGAAGTGCAGATGTCTCATTGATAGTTACAGGAATCAGTTACTGTGATTGCCTCAAAAGGTTGTGCAACAAAACATTAAGGGTACCATTCCTTTCCAGGCCTGTTTCTTAAGTTTATTTTTAAAAATAATTTTGTTGAAGGATTTTTAAAAAGCAATGTCTGACTTCCATTTGTTCATTATCACAGCATCTTTATTTATTATTACTTTTGTTATATTCAAGTTATTTCTGTGACCATTCTGGGTTTTTATTTCATCAACCAACGTGTCCACGTGTGTATACTGTAGAATTAGTCGAGATTGTTTGATCAACACATGGAAGATGCCAAGTTGTTTCCAGTGCCTCACCAATCACCAGATTGAAGTCTGCTTAAATCTGTACTGAAGAATCTTCCAGCATCCCACCAGAAACCAATTAGAACTTCTGTGAAGGGTTAAAGCTGTGCTGGAGGTGAATGGTGACCTTATAGTTAGTAATTAGTGTAATTGGTTAACTGTCACTCTTGTAATATGGTGGCCCACCACTCCAGGCACATGATTTGTCATCCATGTTTAAAAGAAGGGAGGTCAAACATCCCCCAGCACTGCTAATGTGACCCCTAGCCAGATAAAATGTACAAAAAAATAAACCGTTCAAATGAAACATAAATATCCATGAATAAGAAAAATAAAGTTGATTAAATT
This sequence comes from Parotocinclus haroldoi, assembly GCA_034779995.1. Classification (NCBI taxonomy): domain Eukaryota; kingdom Metazoa; phylum Chordata; class Actinopteri; order Siluriformes; family Loricariidae; genus Parotocinclus; species Parotocinclus haroldoi. The sequence continues at coordinate 4,223 of JAUZST010011113.1, read as the reverse complement.
ACGTATATAGAGGAGTAAAGTTTTACAAACTTCTCAGGTGTTCAGGTCCAAATGCTGTATGCTCTATAATTTATATCCTCTGTGTGTTTGTGTATGTGTTGGGGAGGTGGGTTGTCAGTCGAGTTTATATATGTTCCTACATTTATAGAAATCCTGGGTTTTTTACCTTGTGGGGACATTTTGCTGCTCCCTATAAGAAAAAATTGATTTGCAGCATTCTTTTAAAAAATAAAATAATAAAAAATGCCAATTTAGGTACAGTTAGCTGCAGTAATATTATTTTAACGGACGTTCATCCCAATGATAAAAAGGGTCACTCTCAAACTGTGTGTGTATATGTGTACTAAAATATGGCTATTTATGGAATGGACCTATCTGTATGTGCTTTGTTCATCTAACTGTGTCCCATGTTTTTCTGCGTGTTTTCACTGTGTGTACACGTCTTTGTTTATGTGTGTTTTCCAGACCAGCAGAGCGCTCAGGGGAGGATGTAGATATCATTTTGTCCAGACTGAAGGAAGTGAAGGCTTTTGAGAAGTTTCATCCCATGCTCCTGCAGCAGATCTGCATGTGTGGATTCTATGAATATCTGGAAAAGGGAATCACATGTAAGCTTAAATCTGCATGTCGATGACAAGTTTAAATTTAGGAAAGTAATGTTTATTAATACATTATTTTTTCTAGTGTATCGTCAGGGTGATATTGGTACAAGTTGGTATGCAGTTCTGTCTGGTTCACTTGATGTCAAAGTCTCTGAAACTGCCAACCATCAGGTAAGAAACAACACCTATAAAATGTAAAACACTCAATTTCCTTTTTTATAACAAAATGGACTAATGTGGTAGGACACTGCTGTGGGGAGGAATTTAAGGAAAGAGAAGAGAGTAGGCATTAATGAAAGTAGTGACAACCAACTGTAGCAAAAATATTCAAGTAATCATAATGTTGAATAATTCACATTCACAGTTTATCCTCCACATTATGTTCTCTGAAAAAGGACACCGGGAAATATTACAGTAGTCTCATAGTAGTTTAGATGTGCTGTTAAACAATAATATTAATGAATACACAATAGTACTGTATTTTACAGTACACTAATTCCTATTTTGTATTTTTTATAAAAGTTGAAACACTTACCAAAATGGAAAAGAAAATACAATAAAATGATTTGACTTTTTCTGAATTCAACATTGTTTTTCTGTTTTCTATCAGCATTTGCCACAAAGTTTTTCTGTCATTTAGAAGTGAGACAGATATACTGTACTGTTAATAAGTCTTAGATTTAATAAACAATCAAATATTTAATGTTTTAGCAATGATATCATGAACATATATAGGTATTTCTCAGTAACATTTATAATAAACTAATTTAAAAATCAGAAAGCTTCTATAGGTCACAGTGCCAAGTATGAAAGCCAAGTTACCCCTTCAACAGGCTTAAGAAACCTGATTAGGAATGGTCTTTTTGGAATGGTAGCAGCCAAGAAACAGTTTTTTGTGTGAAAGGGAACAGTGAAAATTCACAAAGCCTCGAATGCAAATCCCTGGAAAAGAGGATTATGGAGTGACAAATTCAATTGTCACAAAGTTGTCAGTGTAATATATGGTCATTATAACATTAAATCAGCAGATATAATAGTGGCCTAATACTTGTGCACAGTACTGTATATAAGATTTTTAAGGATTTTAAGATACCTATCTGCCGTTAAAGCATTAACGTTAAATAGTGCATACATGTTGTTTTATATGCCATCATATTTAAAATGCTGACTGAATTATGAAAAAAATATATCACACACTCAGCACACTAGACATTAGAATAACGGTGAAACTCCAGTTCACACATACAGTATGTATTCATGGAACCAATGAATAGGGAAGTCCTGAATGGTGGAACAATGCAGCCTTGCCTTGCAGTATGTGGAACCGATGTGCAATCCTACTAACAAACAAACCTCACCTCGGCATAGGCAGGATATGAAACAGAGCTAATAGAGCACTCGTATCCCCCTTTGACAAGGTGAGGTTTGTCTCTCAGACCATCCTGCACTCTTCCAGGCACCAGGTCCCCAATGGTATATGTTGGTCTCGAATTCTGTTCAGTCTTCATGTCTGACTGGCAACTTGAGTGTCTTATCTATGTTTGTGTTCCATTTTACTAAATTTACACCTGAGTTGGTGGTAGACCAGGACTACCCCCACATGGCAGATATTTAGTCTTTTATTGTACTTATGAGTAAATTTAAAGGTTCTCTATGTGACACTGGATTTCTACTTTCTTTGTGCTATCTAGGATGCAGTAACAATCTGTACATTGGGAATCGGTACAGCATTCGGAGAGTCTATCCTAGATAACACTCCACGTCATGCCACCATTGTCAGCCGAGAAAATAGTGAACTTCTACGCATCGAACAGAGGGAGTTCAAGACCCTGTGGGAGGTGTGTGTGAGGCTGTGTCTCTGTTGCCCTGTGTCAGTCTGGGTGTGCAATTCTGGATGTGTAGGCATATGCACAAATAACACAGAGTACAAACATACAATAGCTGGCCTTTAAAGTAAATTTAGTGGTTACAGGTTGTATTTATCGCTTGCTCAGTGCTCTACGGGAAATGAATATTTATGAAATATCTCATCCTTCATCCTCCATCCATACAATGGAACAGGACCAAAAATAATCAGATGTTGTATGGATGGACTCGGACGAATGGCATAGTGTCATGTGAGTGTAATGCACTGGTATGAATGCATAGTGGAACTGTGGTAGCAGTTGAGTGACTGGACTATGAACCAGAAAGTCCAGGGTTCAAATCCCACCACTGCCACTTTTGGCACCTTGGCCACAATTGCTTACATTTACTTTGACTATTGTCATTTCAGACAGTATGAACCCATGAATTTGAACATTTTGTCTGATCAACTTCTTTCTCAATCTGCATTTCAGGCATGTGACCCTTTTTAAAAATAGTTGGAACGTTGACAATGTGTGGCTAGTAGTGAGGTAAAAAAAACTAAATGTATGATGTGATTTTGAACAGATAATGTCAAGTGATTAGAATCGTGATTTGGTACAAAAGTGGATATAATCATAATTTATGTCCACAAAAGGCAGAGTCTTTTTTTTTTTAAGTGGCTAGTATATGTAACTTGATTCACTTTTATTGGCATCTCACTCTACCATGTCTGTGTCAGTAAAGGATTGAGAAAAAACCCTATAGGACTGTGATGGCAGCAGCTAAGGTACTGGGCTCAAATCTCACCTCAGCCAAGCTGTCACTGTCGAGTCATTGAGCCCTTAACCCACAATTGCAATCTTTTTATGTCACTCTGAATAAGAGCATCTGCTAAATGAGTAAATGTAAATGGTAACATTATTTAGGTGAAGAAAGAGGTGGAGTGTACCAAATTGTGTTTAAGACTACAGGCAGTATGGTTTATTATAATAAACGGCAAATTAAAAGTTGAATTATTGCTTAGTTGACATGTATGACATAATGGTTGAATTTATCAGCTCTGCTTACTGTATAGAAGCAGTTTGTACGTAGTGCTACATTTAGAAGCTGTAGTCCATCTGTTTGTCTATATATTTTGTTAGCCCTCTTTACTTATTTATTGGTCAGGACCCCACATGATTACCAAAGAGAAGATAATATTTGGGTGGCGATCATTTGCAGCCCTGCAGTGTCACTGAAATTGTGATGGTGTATTAATGTGTTGTGCCAGTACGAATAGATCAGATGCAGCAAGCACTGTACACTCCCCTACTTTGTTTCACCTTGTAGATTTCAGCCAGAGACAGCCCATCAGTCACACCTTAGTCATCGTCATGTCCACAGGAGGCAGTGGCATTTTGTACAGAGAGTTGGGAATCACCCTGTCCACCCATGCACACATGATTTGCTGTGTCTGAGGGAGGAAAGGCTGGTGGGAGGGTCATTAGAGGATTCACTTGACCCTGATAACCCTTTGCTATTTGGGAATAGGTGTTAGGGACACTGTGACTCTGACCAGGAAGAGTAGGGTTAAGCCGGTTATGCCGTGAACTTGAACCATAAATCTTATATTAGGTTCCATCACCTGAATCTTAATAGATTCATAGATGGGTTTGCTCAGGGTGCTCTAGTTTCCTCCCACATTACTGACTTCATTAGGTTGACTGATAACTCTAAATTGGCTTGTGTCAATTGACTAGTGTCTTTATATAACATTGCACCTGTTGTGAATAT
>JAUZST010011112.1:0-12082 GCA_034779995.1 Parotocinclus haroldoi | reverse complement strand
AGAGAGAGAGAGAGAGAGAGAGAGAGAGAGAGAGAGAGAGAGAGAGAGAGAGAGAGAGAGAGAGAGAGAGAGTAATAGGTCACTCTTTACAATGCTTATTTAAACATGCCAGAGTTCATTAGTCATGTTTATTTGATTGTATATAGTATTAATATAACCATAACAAATTAGCCCCTTGTATATTATCCTCATATATATTTAGAATGAATTAGCACCTATTTTTTTCATTCATTAAGCTGCCTGTAGTTTAAGTGTAATGTTTCACCTCTACTCTCCCTCTCACTGGTATCTTGCCAGGGGAGAGTATGTTATCATCAGTGCTATGTTTGGGACTGTATCAGGTCTCCACGCTGTTCATCATTGGTCCATCCACTGGCACCGCCACCTCCTCCCCTGTAGTTCTAGCACCAGTTGAGGACGAAGCCACATGCGACAGAAACATATCACCAGCTTTGGTTTCCATCTGACAACATAACCAGCGGCGTGAAAAACACGAGGCGTCTCCTACTCAACCAAAGTATAATTCAACAAGATATCTTAGTCTATATTACTTCGTTGGGATAAGCTGATTTTTGACTAATTATGCACTCCCTAAAGTATATGCGAAGATGTGTTTTACTTATTAGAGAGGTCGGGAAATCGGTAAGAGTTGGAAGCAGAAATAATTACTTTCTGTCAAAAAGATTTGCTCGGCTGCTGTGCACGAGCGCATCGCTTCATCAACATCCGCGTCATCAGCACGTAACCATGGATACCGAGAAAGGCGTGGACAGGTAAGGGAAGACCTTCCACATTGCATGTTAAATACTAAATACTGCTCACAAAATTAGGGGATGTTTATTTAACTTTTCCGAGCAATATATTTTGATTAGTAGTTCGCGCTGTTAAGGGTGGTCAGGTGTTTCAACATGCCCTTTATGGTGGTATACCGTCCCAGATACACAGAGATACGGAGTATAGCTACTCATACGAATGTTATTGTATGTATATTGAATTTAGTATACGTTTTGTGACGTTACATATAGTTTCCTGTAATTAGCAGTGAAATAAGACAAACCATGCTGAAGACAAAGTAGTCTGTCATATGCTGTGTTATGAATGCAGGTGGACCAGCAAGACTAGCTCCATGTACCATGTTGGTCCACGTTGTTTTTGCTGGTTAGTGCTGGTATGTTAATGGCTTAGCTCTTGTTGGTAACAGTGGTTGACCAGCATGCTGATCAATTCCTTTTTCAGCTGGGAGGACACCATTAAAAGAAATCAAATGAATGAAAGAATTAATAAAGCTAAAACTTTTAACTTGTTCAATATGGCCTACTTACTTGTACTGTACATAAACCTGGCCCTTTTTGCCCAAAACCCAACTAGCATAGATGTACAACCCCAGTTCCAATGAAGTTGGGATGTTGTGTAAAACATAAATAAAAACAGAATACGATGACTTACAGATCAACCGCATGAGCAAAAAGTCAAGTTTACCAGTTTGAACATTAAATATGTTGTCTTTGTAATGTGTTCAACTGAATATCGGCTAAATAGGATTTGCAAATCATTGTATTCACTGGAACTGGGGTTGTATTTTAAAATCACAACATAATGAATGGATGGATGGATGGATGGATGGATGGTTTTATATATATGTATGTATTAACCAACATAGCTGAAAGTACTTTGTGTATTATTTATTAATATTATAATTAATTTTGGATCAGGAATTAGCAGATGTCTGGTTTATTGGTGCAAAGGAAGTAGCACATTATGTAGTGTCCAAAATAAAACGCTCCAGTTAAATAAACAAATCACAGCCATATTACAGAATGTCATGGTTTTTGTCTGATATTTGTTTACTGGGAGGGCAAGTGATGACAGAACAATTTGGCGATTATAACCTGTCACAATAACGTCATAAGTACCAAAAATATAAATGTCGTTTATTTTGACAACGAGGAAAAGTATTTGATCCGTATTGTTATCCAGTGTTGTGAACTGTGGTTAACCTAATTTGTTATGGTCTGGTTTCTGGTTGTGTTAGTAAAGTTGCAGAGTCTGGCCTGGAGGATCTTCTGTTTTACACCATCACCCAAGGAGAGCAGAAGATCTCGGTGGGACGCTTCATTAGTGTATGTCATACAAAGCGCAGTTATATGTTTAGAAATGTTTGATGTACATGTTTTAATGGCTTAACTATTCGACCTGACATGGGGTAAACAACACACTGCATAAAGTAGATACAGCATGTAAACTCATATAGCCATCTAATTTGTTAAGTATAGTGTATGTGTGCATGTTTGTATAGTGGACATTTCATTATGGTATATTGAATTTAAAATTACACATATTCACATTAATTCACATTAATACAGTTAATTCTGTATTGCTCTGTTATATTCACATTCATTTCAACAATATATAGAGTTGATAATATATTTGTATTAAATATGATTTGATTTAAAGAATATGAGAAACGATTATTAAATGCATATTATAAAATGTACATTGTTAGGCTTTCAAGCTTCAAACTACTAAAGATGGACAATCTAATGAAATCCCCTAACAATATGTTAATATCAAGGACATTATACATTTTATAAGGACTGGGGACATACTTTCCTCTAGCATTATCCAAGATTACAAGTCAGGATTTGCGTGTACTAGTCATCTTAAGTCTTCACGAGACAACTCTTCTGCTTATTGTTGTTATGAAAAACACTGCTATCTATGGCATGCATGGCCTATGCTAACACTTCCCATACTGCTCTAAAGATGTTTAAACATAGGTGACAGGGAAACCACATAATGCCCTTGATTTTATTATGATATTCAGTTTTAGAACTATGTATGTGGTTGTGAGGATGATGACTGCTGTGAACAGCCCATTAGCTACTTCATCCACTGACCCTTTTCTCTTTCCACAGCAGGCTGCTTAATTACAATCGTATGTGCTACCCCTATTTACACCTTCCTTACTGTACACTCACTTTTCGGGTCTTGTCTTCTCTTTCTGGATGGTTGGTTCCTGTTCCTGGCTCATGTTGTTCCTGTCACTCCTGTAATATTTTGTATGATCCTGTTCTGTTGTCATGTCCGTTGCTCTTGTTACAGTTTGTTTAGTTCATTCCTTCTTCAGTTTTATGTACTGTTCCACGTAGTGTTCCTTGTTAACTGTTGATTGTACCTGCTCTAGAGCTCAATGTTAGCTGTCAATAGTTAAATTGTGTTAGCATTCCCTGTTAGCCCCTGTTTTGTGTTAGCTTTGGGAATGTGTCTGTATTAGCCTCTGTGTATTCTAGTCCTGTCTCTTAATACTGTTAGCACTCTGTCTGCTTGTATTAGCTTAGCCTATTATCCTAGTTAACTTCTTTCTAGCTCTCTCTCTCTCTCTCTCTGTTTACACTATGTTCTTCATCTTGCCAATGTGCTGTATTCAGCATAGCTGTTTTCATTATAAAGCACTTGCACTTACATCTGGTATGGTCTTCTTCACACTAGCCGGGCGTGACAGTGGTATTGTGATCCAGATGAGACAGCTGCTCAGACTGTTATAGATCTTTACCAAAAACTGCAAGGAGACACTGTTGATTAAAGCTGCCCATTAGTTTTCCAAAAAGATAAATCAGCCCTGACCTGGAAAATATGCTGAAAATAGAACATGATATTTTTACCCCATGTTACTTCATGCAGTGGCATTTGATACAAAAGGCCCAAATGTCTACAAGTCATTCATTTCAGCTTTGTGAACTTTGTGAACACATACCTTTGTTTTGTCCAGGACATTGTTGTGCTAATTCTGGGTTAGTAGTATTTATGCTCTCTCCTGTAAAATTCAAGTTAAAGTCTTTCATGTTTTAGGAAACTTGAGACTTTTAATCATTTTTGGATGATTTTTTACATTCAATTAATTTTTCAGATTTTGTGACTCTTTTGCTCTTTTAATTGCTTCAGGTTGCTTTAAAATCTCACTCATCAACTGTTAAATGTGTAACATCCTTTTTGGCTAATGCCTGCTGTAACTTTCTCCAACCTTGTGCTTCTAGATAATTGCTGATTTTCCAGTCCACATATACTTTTATTTTGACTGTTCATTGCACGTGTGTTTCTCAGGAATTGGAGAGCACAGGACTCTTGATCTCTGACCCACGACTGAGAGACTGCATGCAGCAGCTTCACCAAGTAACGCACAACTCTGCTGGCACAGCAATGATGGATCAGGAGCTCTTCCGGAAGTATGTGTATTGATTTGAGCATGTGTTTTCATAAGAATATTAGCAGATAATATGCCATGTGGAAATGTGTCTACTGGCAGATATGTCACTGTGCTCTTTGTACCTTGGTAGTGTGCTACATTATTTGGGCTGTAAATATCTCTAACAGATTGGGAAGGGCTTCATTATACAATATCCATGGGAGTGATCCAAGGAAGCATTGCAGAGGAGAGTGAGATTTCATGCCTCCTCCAGACCAGCTGAAGACACAAAGCTTGTAATTAAAGGGTAAATTTTACTTGGTTTAGAACTCTAGGACTGTGCAAAAATAAACTTTACACAAGCCAGCTTTTCGTCTCCTTTACCATAATATATGCAGGTCAGTGGTGAGGTCCAATAATAACTATCTTATAACTAAATTAATTACTAGAAGCCATTGTACCCAAGCAAATCAGTAAAAATAAATGATTGCATGTGCTTGGTTTGTACTATGGCATAATATTATATCATATTATAAAAGGCAAACTATGCACAGTGCATTCCAAAAGTCTGACTGTGCTAAGCATTAAAAAAGAAAGCATAAGAATGATCTCAGGTTGCTAGAAAGAGGTAGGCCGTATGACAAAAACATTAAGCCGATGGAAACAGACTCTGCATCCAAGGTATGTAAGGCAAAGGCACAAGTATTTTAGCGGGGTAGCATTGCAGTGCCTTTAAAGGCGAGCAAAATACCAGAAATGTATGTAGAATGCCAAAGGTTTTGGGGAAGAAATACACATTTTTTACCCATAATAGCTTACAGGGAGAAGAGCCAAGAAAACCAGACCAGTGACATCATATTGTCTGTATTAAATTGGGAGAAAACTTAATATCAGAGCATAATTGTGGGAGCACAAAAAAGGTCTGGGAATGTAGGAAGTAATACAGTCTAGAGACTCCAGTGTCTCCAAGGGTACAGCAATGTGTAGTTGTTTTTCCTGAATATTTGTGTAGTGGGCTGGACAACTGATGTCAAGACTATTTGAACAGTTCTTCCTTAAGCATAAAGCCATTGTAAATTTAAAGAGATGACCTGCAGTGCTGCATTCCACAACAGTGATCTGTGAAAGAGCTAATCGTCACTCCGTAACAAGCTGGGTTATTTATACAACCAACTGGCTGAGTTAAGCTAGATAAGTCATCACATCACATCACATTGTCATCCTTGTATTACTTTTTTTCACTGGAACATAAGAAGCATGTAGCGCTTGGGTTAACATTGCTGCAGGAGCATCTGTGAAGAGGAACCAGATATACCACACAGCTTTGGGCGGTTTGGATTCTCCGGTCACAGTAAGTACCTTATTTTTTGTTATGTTAATCTACCAGATAACACAGGTGTTACTAGGTGGGGCTGGTAAATATATCTTTAGGTATTATTATATAAAAAAATATCAAACATTATACAAAAGGCATACATAATGCAGTGGTGCTTTCTCTCTGATATTAAAAACAGTAAGTGTAAGTTTTGTGATTAATTGCTGGCTAACTTGTAAATTGAGCTATATGGTTGAGTAAAGGAGTTAGAGTTAGAGCAATGCATTGAGAATGTAATGAAATGAATGGATATATTGTGCACCTTTATCACTGTTGACATTTTGTTTAACTTTATTTCGTACAATTTATATTAATTATATGTGAACGCAGAACAGAAGACAGTTTATAGGGTTTTGTTTAATTGACCTGGAAAATACAAACTGTGACATTTGTGGCAAAAAATGTTCTTTTAATTTATTTTCTAAACCTAACGTATAATTCATTGTAACTATCAAGGAACTCTGTGTTATCATTTTTATTAAGGTGTGTTTTTTGTGTTTTGTTTTCCTCAGCTAGTCTAACTGCAAATGAAGGACAACAATACCACAGAGAAGACTCTATTATCAAATTGTTACCTGGATAAGTGCTTAGTTTTTTCTGAGTTAAGTTAGTGTGGCAACCCAAATCAGATAAAAGTTGGGACAATGAATATGAAAAATGCATAGGAAAATACAGTGTTTCTTACATTTTCCTAGACATTTGTTAATAAAAATCCAATCCTACATGTCAGGCCTGCCTGTTTCACCACACAGGGTGTCATTTTGTCCCATTCTTACTGCAAACATGTCTCAAGATGAGCAACAGTACAGAGACATAGTTGAAGCATTTTTCTTTTTAAAATTCTTAACACATTCTCTATAGGGGACAAGTTAGGACTGCTAGCAGGCCACTCCAGTACCTTCCACAGCCATGCCATTGTAATGTGTTCAGCATGTGTGGGCGTCCCTGTGAATGATGATCTCTTGAAGCAGCATATGTTGCTCTAAAGTACTTTTCTGCATTAATGCTGCTATCACAGAGGTGTAAATGACCACTACCAAGGGCACTGACAAAGCCCCATACCATAACAGACCACTGAAATTTCTCCTGATTGCCCATCTTTGCTCACCTGTGCAAAAATACAACATTATTTAGATACATTTTGTTTTAATTTGCTCCTGTCCTGTGTTGTGTGTTTATTAACAAATTAAATGAAGTTGACCAGTAATATGGGTTCTGTGACCCAGACACAGCTTCCACCATGAGGAGCACTGAGAATTGGGTAATTTGGTATAACGCATATACACTGCTCACAAATATTAGGAGATATTTCATAATGAATATGAAGTGCTTAAAAAGAACCATTTGATTTTATTTTATTAACTAAGATGTATAAGATTGAATAATGAAAAGTCAAAAAAGCTGTGTGATAAGATGCAAACTCACTTATTGTGATTAAGTAGCAAGTGAAATTTTCATAGGGGTGAACAAAAGCATGTCAACTGGACAAGACTGCCACACACTGACTGTTCAGTAAGCTATTTGGCCACCAACGACTGCCAAAATACACTGACAGCAATGGTGCATGGACAGGATCAGATTGCCCAGCAGTTCTTGTAGAATCCTCTTTGAATTCATTTTGAAATATCCCTTAATTTTTGTGAGCAGTATATAATGCAAATCCAGATACCCTATGGGAAACAATATCTTGCATTTACATTGCCAGGACCCAAAAGAAACAGACTTTGAGGGTGACACTGAACCCAGAGCTGAGCTTTGTAGAGCAAGCTTATCGATACACTGTAACAATAACTGTTAACATAACTCTGTAACAATAGTTCTCATCTTGCCAGAGACAGGATCTACCATAGAGAATTGGGAACCTGCGCTCAACCAACGGAACCAGTCTTGTTTGTGTCCCATTAATTTAACTGACATTGAAAACCCAGCTCCTGGTCCTGGCACCTATAATGCCAGGTTTTATCCTGAGTATTAATTTTCTTTGGGGTCGGGCTTGAGTCCATAAAAAGTGCACTTGTGTGGGAGTGTGGGAACACTCCTGGTCTGATCTTGCACAACAGACCTGAGCCCAAAACCTGGCTTAAGGATGCGTCTGGTGAGGCTAAACTTGGGTGAGTTTAACTTTGTGGCATCTGTAAACCTGAGCCCAGTGTTTTGGCAACCTTATATACTACTTTGAATATACCACCACAACTCATCACCTTGCCTAGCTGGAATACAAAAAAGAGTGCCTCAGTAAGTAAAGCACTGTTTCCAATGCTGGGTTTGTTGTTTTTCATATCCCACCTCTGGCAATTTGAGGACTTGTGGTGATATACTCCAAGCAGTCTGGTTTAGTTGAGATTTGAGCAAAGTGCAGGCAGGTGATGCCTGGCTCAGATGCTGGTACCTGGCACTGTGACATCCTGTGTTCAACTCCAGATGGTGTTTACTATAAGCTGGGGAAATATTCTAGAATTTCGCCAAAAGCAGTCAAGTCTCAGTGCTCCTTGGCGGGTCATAGACACAGTTCAGCGTACCTACAAATAATAGTTATAACCTCTAGACTAATTTTTATGTTTCACTTTACAAAGTGCATGCACAGTATTTGAGCTGTACTGTGTTAGGGACATGAATGCCATACAATGATTAATAAATTGCAGATTAATAAACAAAACAAACTGTAAAATCAGTGTATCAGAAATATTCGAAAAACATGCATGTTAGGTTAATTGGTTGTTAGGTTAATTAAAGTGTCCCAAGTGTGTGAGTGGGTGTATGAGTGTGTCAGTGCGTGTGCCCTACAATGGATTGGGACCCCGGGGTTGTTCCTGCCCTGTGCCCTATGCTGTTGGTTAGGCATTGTATCGCCTGTGACCCTGTCCAGGATCAAGTGGATTAGAAATTGAGTGAGTGGCAGGAAGTGAAGAAAGGCATTCACAAGATCTGTTTTATTGCACATCGCCCTGTGACATATAGCGGTACTTTACAAACTGCACATACAGCATGTGAACTGTACTGTATTAAGTACATGGAATAGATACAAGTCTGTGAGTTCAAGTGTGGGTGCGTTGAACATGTGTGTTCACTTTCTGTATAATTATGTAACTCAGTGATGAGCTAATAAGTTAAGCTGTTAAATAAAGCTTGTTCTGTCATCTGATCCCAGAGTTAATGCATTTAATCAACTCTAGTACATACTTGTAATGTATGCAAATGAAAATATTTCAGCTCTCAATAACATCTCTCTCATTAAATGCTTTGTGACAGCAAAGGTTTGCACCATTGGTTATACCACATGATTTTCTTATTTTCTAAATGTAAAGCAATGAATACAGCATTTGCAGAGAACAACAAAAAAAAACGTAATATGATAAACTTTTACAAACATGTTGCACTTGTCAAATTTAATTTAGTTTCAATCTTTCCTTAATAATGTGTAGAAATAGATTACCGAGGCTGAATTACTAGGTTGAAGTCAAACCCCATTACCAGATAGCTATTTACGGAAGTGTGTTTGGCCTGTATTTAAATGTAAATTTGTTCTTTTTTGTAGAATTGCTGGGAGTAATATTGTACTACTAACTCAAGCTTTCCAGAAGAAGTTCATTATCCCTGAATTCATGACATTTACATCTAATATTAATCAGCTGTACTACAATGCACAAACTCATCAAGAAGGCCAAGTGAGTCGCACCCCCTCAATCTTTCTCACTCACACACACACACATGCACAGTGGTATTTATACATTCATTGGTAACCTTGGCTGTGTGGTTGTATGTGTGTTCACAGGTAGCTAACTACATTCCTCAACTAGCTAAATTTAGCCCTGATCTCTGGGGCGTTTCCTTGTGCACAGTTGACGGTCAGAGGTGAGAAATGGTCTTTTAAATGCACTTCTGTTTCCATGCTTGGTATCATTTAGATTTTTAAAATTCTCTTTCTCTTTTCAGGCATTCTATAGGAGATACGCGAGTGCCATTCTGCTTGCAGTCATGCATGAAACCACTTGAGTATGCTCTGGCTATCCATGAATTTGGGACCGAGTCTGTACATTCATTTGTTGGGAAGGAGCCAAGTGGCCTTAAATTCAACAAACTGAGTCTAAATGAGAATGGTGAGGAACTAATACATACACACATACATGTCTTGGTTGACAATGATTTACACTGTGTCATATAACTGAAACATTTATAGAAGGAGGACTGTCAAAGCAATTTACAACACAAAATGTTCCGTAATTATACACAGATGTATACACTTTCAAACTAATCATCAAGACTGGGCCAAGAATGGGAGGCAAATGCAGGAAGCCTTTGTTTATTACAAAAATACACAAAAACCAAAGCAGGGAAAAGAAGAACACACAGAAAGGCAAGCTTAAGGAACAAACAACATGGGAGAAAACCAGAGAACAGGAACTTGGAAGAAAAACAGTAATCAGGCGTGAAGAGAACAACACAAAGAAACGAGGAAAAGTGATTTTGCCGACAGTGGAAGGAATAGGGCGAAAATGCATCAGGGCTGGTGACAGAGACTATGGAAGAGGCCAGTTTGATCAGAAATTGGAAAAGTGAATGCATGGTAATATGTGAGAGGACAGCAGAGACAGCAGCATAAGGCGTCTCTTAGTAGGTATAAAACGACCTAAAGAAATAAACTCAGATAATATGCAGTTGAATGTAAAGAGTTGAGAATACTGTTTCCATTATGTATTAATTACTCGCAAATTGTCTGGCCCAGTTGTCAGATCGTAATAAACAATTGTAGTTTCTCTGGCCCTCTTTCATAGTAACTCTTTTGGTTCTGATTGACTGAGTACGTGATTGGCTGTGTCTGAGGGAGGAGATGGGAAGGGGATGTATCCATTTTTACTACTTGAGTCTCCAAGACTTTCACTAGAAAAAAACTATACATGTGATAATTTTTAATAGTAAAAATAGGTTTCAACAAATAATAAACATTTTCACAAACTTCTTAGGATATTTACAACTTGCTAATATCTCTGCTCATGTCATTGTGGCTGGTAACGCAAATTCTTTGCATGTAATGTAAATTCACTACAGGAACTACATTTCCCATAATGCCCAAGCATCTTTCCAAAAGCTTGATTGGCTAACCCTCTCAGTTCAGCCACTTTTTGGAGGGTTTTATAATGGAGTAATGGACATTCGCAAATATTTAAAAGCAGGTTCCAGACAAGGTAATGATGGCTCATAGCTACGTGTTTAGTCAATGCAATTAATAAAATGCTTTTGTCTAAATTTGTTCTTCATTTGTCATCCATACCAGAGTAACACCCACTTTAGAGTTGAATCACTTAATCTATTAAATATTTAGCAGGCTTATTTGTTATGCGCAGCTGTACCCCTATGACTGATTGGCAAGCAGAGAGTTACAGCTGTGCCCCTGTAAATTAAGTGCCCTGTACGACAAGCAGTCTAGAAATGCCCCTGTTCTGTGGGGCGTCAATTCAGACCTACCACAGAACAACAATTTCACTGTAATGTGAAAGGCCTGTTTTCCAGTGTGTTCCAGTTAACTCTTATTCAAGTCTTTTCTGTGAAGGTTATGATTCTCCTTTTGGGAGTTAAAGCTTCTGTGTCTGCAGCTGTAGATTTGGGATTGCATTTACATTTACAGTATTTTCCAGAGCGACTTAAAACTCATACAGTTGTAAACTGGTTGTGTTTTTTTCTTACCAGACAAGCCTCATAACCCCATGGTTAATGCAGGAGCCATAGTCATCAGTTCTCTTTTAAAGGTAAGAACTTTGCCCTTTTACAAAATCGAGAGTTATCTCCACATATATTAACAGTTAGTATTTGACTTCAGCAACTGTGTTGTCAGATTAAAACTTGGTGACAGTTTATATTGGCATGATTTTGCAATGTGTTTTTCCTGCATAGAACAGCTGATAAGGTGTGTCTGAGTTGAAAGTGAGGCCAGAGTTGATATAACAAGTGTCAGTTACTTGGGGTTGGTAGGAAGCTTGTTGTGTCAGCCAACAGAGGGTCGATCGTAGAGGGTGTTTTGTGGAACAGCTGCACATGGGAGAGCATGAAAGAGAGAATGAAAGTGATTTAAACAATTTTAATTTGCAAAGTTTTGAATGGTCTGTCACTGGCAAGAAGTTCAGGGTTTTAAAGCACTGAATAATACAAAGAGCATTTTTATAGATGTGTTATAGATGTGCACCAAATGTGACTTGTTACCTTATAATAATACAGGTGAGACAGTCTGGAGTTTGAATAAAAACTGGGTGGTGAAAAGGCCTTTTCTCTGTGACAACAGCAGCAATCATGGGTGTTTTTAATGCAGAAACATTCCCAAGATGGGCTGTGCACTGCTCTGACCTTTCCCTGAAGTGGGTGCCCCCCTGTGTTTTATGGAAGGCTGAATCTCAACCTACCACTTTACGACCTCTTTACGACAAATAATCAAAGCTATGTGCCTCAACAGCTGACATACTCTCTCTCTCTCTCTCTCTCTCTCTCTCTCTCTCTCTCTCTCTCTCTCTCTCTCTCTCACACACACACACACA
>JAUZST010011111.1:0-12082 GCA_034779995.1 Parotocinclus haroldoi | reverse complement strand
GGAAACCGGAGTACCCGGAGTAAACCCACGCAGACACGGGGAGGACATGCAGACTCCACACAGAAAGGACCCAGACCCCTCCACCCTGGGATTGAACCCGGGACCTTCTTGCTGTGAGGCAGCGGTGCTACCCCCCACCGAGCCACAGTGCTTATAGCTAAGTAGTTCCTCTAAAATGAACATGTATATTAGACTTTATGTCTTAATATATTACCCCATGTTTCACCCATTTTTATTACTTGACCCACATAAAGTTCTTTCGACATGAAAACCCAAAACTGAGACTGATAGCCTATGTTTGTGTTAGCAGTGTATCTTTACCAGCAATGTATGTACAGCTCCCTCATCTGTTTGGTTTGCTGTCTTTCTCATATTGTATTATGTTTTATTGTTGATGCCATGTGCATGTCTCTTGCATTATCATTACGAAAGTAATAAAAACATATTAACAACAAAAAAAATTCGAAAACTGGTGCCTTTAATAAATTGAATCTGCAATGGAAAACAATGCACTATTTACACCTGCAATGGTGTGATAGCATATGTGTTCAAGCTCTATAAAAAAAACATCAGTGAATATAAAACCTTGAATTAAAAAAAAGCCCAAGACACGTGGAATACCCATGACTCTTCTCTTATGTGAGTGTTGGCTCAGGAGTTAAGGTACAGGATCGCTAATGGAAAGGTTGGAAGTCCTTAAACCACTAATTGCCCGGCACAATTGTAAGTGGCTGTGGCTCTGGGTGTCTGCTGCATGTTGTAAACGTACACAAAGTCATTAACGCGGCCCTAGAGACTTGCTTTATTGGCAGCGATTGCAGCCTGGTTGATAAAGGCTCCAGTTAAGCGTGCAGAGATTTCCGTCAACCAGATCACAGATTGCTAAACCCGACGATCTGATTGAATCTCCGTTTACGTGCACTGAACGTAATCCGAATCTTATTTGCATGCGTGTGTGGAACGGCATTTAGTGCTACCATAGGACTGAAATATGTTAAAGGTTAACAAAATCCCGGAGTCCAGTACAGTGAGATCTCAGTAAACAATACAAATAATAGGCATGTATTAGGGGAGCATGTGCTGGGATCTGATTGAGATATGCAATGTCACAATAACTCAGAAAAACAAAGCAAGCAGGACATTTAGACAGACATAGACAGTGGGATTTCCCTATGATATTGAATCAGTGTGTGTGTGACTCAGTAGGAAAGCTGAAAATAAAAACAGTAAGTTGGTGATCTGCAGATCACGAAGATAGGATGCTTTGATGCTAGTAGAGTTCACAAGGTCCTTCCCGGGATTAGGATCATTTAGATAACGGGACGTGTGTGTTTCTTATCTAATATCTAAGACTAAGATCTCACTTCTTGCAAGGCCTCAGTGCATTTCTGCAGATAAGCAAAAGTGGCTCGACCAAATGGTCTCATCTGCTTCCTTTCAACTTTACACACCCCTATAAAAAAGAAGCACAAAAGAAAACTTTGCTGTCACAAAAACGACATTGAAGGCTCAATCAAAAACATAAGTTGGAGAGAATTGCTAAGTCAACTGCTGATTCTGTGTTATGAAATCTTCAAAAACTGTGAAGCTGTAAGCGAATACCAGGGCACCCTGTCAGAGTCCAAGTTATGTTGATGTTCGGAAAGAAGTTGCCAGATCCTGTGTCAGGAACAACCTTAACTATGACATTTCTTTACATTTCTGTACAGTATGGCTAAATATCAGATGGATTTCAGATGTTTGCTGCAGAGACTTCTGAACTGAACCTTGCAATTTGACCATGATGCCTAAACATTTGTATCATCAGTTTGCAATCAGGAGTTAAAGGAATGGCCACTGCGTATCTACCCTTTCATCCAGAGCACGTGTGACTTCTCATGAATCGTCATCATGTATCATATAAAGCATCCTGCATCTGTGTACGGCAACAATATTGTTGGATGTGGAACCCATGGCCGGGCGAAAAAAGGGCCAATTCATTATGGTCAGATGGTTGGCTTAGAGTATCTCTAAAATGACAAGGTGTGTGGTTTGTTCCTCGTCAGCTGTGGTGAGGACATTTTGACAGTGATCACCAGTATGGACAAACCACAAATCACCAACATGGTGGAATGCCAAAGGCAACAAAATGACCCACTGTAAATGAAGTCACAGAAATATTTCTGTTGTGTAGCTGCAGAATGGTCAAAGTTTCACCCATGCTAATCCCTGACCACCATCGCATGCAACCGGTGTGTGAGAGTCAGAACTGGAGCTTTTAGCAACAAGAGAAAATTGTGAGTCCTGTTGTATTTATGACATGTGGCTCCGTTTGCCTGGGCTGTAGCTAAATAAACATTAGCCTAAATGTCCTTTAGCCTATACTTAAACATTAACTATAGAAAAATGTATATACCTATAGGAATGCTAGCATAAACTCCCATTAGCCTGTACTAGCAATTTGCAACAACAGATGCACATTCCTATATAAATGCTAACATAAATGTCCATTAGAGTACACTTAATTAGCTAACTATCAAAACACAAATGTACATGCCTATATAAACAGGGATGCAAATGCCCATTAGCCTACACCTAGCCATTAGCTAACGATAAGCAAACATTAATGATGTTTGTACAAACACTAGCATAAAAGCCTCATTAGTGTACACCTAGCCATTAGCCAACCAAAATCATAAAAGCACATTCCTTTATAAACACCAGCATAATTGGCCATTAGCTTCTATCTAGGTATTTGCTGACTATGAAAAAAGATGGACAGATGGACGGACACACACACACACACACACACACACACACACACACACACACACACACACACACACATATAGATATATATATATTTATTTATTTATTTATAAGCTCTATCATAAATGTCCATATGTCCATGTTAATTTGCTAAATACCAAAAACAAATAATGTCATAGATATCCATTAGCTTATGACTAGCCATTAGCTAATTCATTAGCTAATGTAGCAAAACATAAATGTAAATACATGTATAAATGCTAGCATAAAAGACCATTAGCCTATAACAAACCATTTTATATTAAAAAACAAATTATCTACATAAATGCTAACAGAAATATCCATTAAATTATACCTACTCATGAGCAGCTAACTATCAAAAACCATAAATATTGTCCATATAAACACTAGCATAAAAGATCATTAGTGTACACCAAGCCATTTGCTTCAAACATGTATCTACCTTTAGAAACTCCAGCTCATTAACCCATACCTAACCATTTGCTAAGTCTCAAAAAATACCTACTTATATAAATGCTAGCATTATTGCGCAGTAGCTTTTATACCTAGCTGTTATTTTCAAGAAACAACTTCTTACATTAAGCAAGAAGGATAAAGTTCTGTTTAAAAATGAATGTACAATGTTTGTGACTCACATAATTACAACATGATCCTGCAACTTGTGACACTTTACCCCTCAAGATATTGTTTAGTCTGGGAGCTCGACTAGTCGATGTAGCTAACACTTCATTATCAGGTTTAAGGAAAACTTCCAGATGCTCTGTGTGTGTGTGTGTGTGTGTGTGTGTGTGTGTGTGTGTGTGTGTGTGTGTGTGTGTGTGTGTGTGTGTGTGTGTAATGTGAGCAGTAGTCTGTCGGACAGATAAAGAGAGGTGAGAGGGGAGTCAGGAGAAGGAAGAAATCTCTGAAAGCCAGCATGAAACCAAGTGTAGGTGTGAAACTGTCATCTTTATCTCTGATTTATGACATGGAATTATCTTCACTCAGGGATTCGTTACATTTCTTAAACGTGACTTAACCCGTGACCGCTGACAGTGCAGTTCAGCAGCGTTTCCACTCCAGGAACTGTTTAACTATCAGAAATGAGATCCAGTTCTCTGGTGTTATTGTCAGGGGTGGATGAAGTACAGAACTCCTGTATATGAGTAAGAGTACAGATCCTGCTAATAAATATTACAGAAGTAAAACCGGAAAATGACTACAAGTGTAAAGGCGCTTGTCTGTAAATGTACTTGTGATTTAAAACTAAAATGAAATAAGTAAATAATGTCATTTATGTAATCTGCACAGCTCTGGAACCACAAAAGGTTCCTGAGTTATCCCAATAGACAGTGCTTTTGAACTTTAAAGGGAACTAGAGGGGAAATGGTAGGGAATATGGGAAGGGGGCACATTAAAATAGTGAGAGTGCTGCATTATATTGGGCTTATTAGATACCATTAGCTCTGTTTATCTAAAGATACGAGTCTAAAAGCATCTCTCTCTCTCTCTGTCTCTGTCTCTGTCTCTGTCTCTCTCTCTCTCTCTGTCTCTCTCTCTCTCTCTCTCTCTCTCTCTCTCTCTCTCTTTCTCTCTCTGTCTCTCTCTCTCTCCCTGAAAAAAGCCATTAAAATTATCAGAAAAAATATCTTACAAATATTTACGACTATTATTACTATTATTATTGTTATTATCAGCTGTTCAGACACGGTTCTGACTCGGTTGATGTGTTTAGAGACCTTTTCGTCCCAAGTTTCTCGTGCTTGTGTGGATAACTTTCCTAATTGTTTGTATAAAAACGTTAATACAGCCTCTCGTGGCAGGGCTTCCATCAGCCCCCAAACACATTTAGGGTTTAACGGGATTGTCTGTGCCAGATCGCAACACTCCCTTGGCCTGCCTGGTTGCCAGATCCTAACGTCCAGTCAGCGTCCGTTTCGGTCAGCGTCCCGTTTCGCAGAGGATGACGCGGACGTTAAACGAAGTTCAGGCCGAGTGTGAGGAAAGCGTTGAGTGTTTGTGTGTGTGGAACATCTTACTCTAAAGGACGAGAAATGAGGGGTTCTGCTTAGAAGAACTTAAAGTCTTGCGGTATCTAAGGAGACATGGCTTTCATCGTGTGTCTCCGCTTGGCGTTGTCACGGTTACGCGAGTTCCGGCCGGCGTCCGTGCATTTTAACTCTCGGGGACTCGGACCTGCAAAACCGAGCCTGGGCATCTTTTGCTGCAAGAGTTTCAGGCGTTTCATTCGTTAGTCATCCTAATCCAGGTGTGTTTTAACCCAGTGGCTTTTTTTTCTGCAGGACAAACCGAATGAAAGAGAGACGTAAAGGTACCGGCGGCACTGATGGAGGATCTCCCGTGGGATTTGCACCTTTCCTACCTCTGTCCTCCCCGAAAGCGTCTGAGTGGCATTACGCACAAATGCGCTAAATCCACATAGGAGAAGAAAAGAGCACTACTTCTTACACACTACCTGCTCCCCCCACCCCCGCAACCCCAAACCCATTACAGTCCCAGCTTTCCTTTAGGGACTCGTGCCTCACATTCAAATCCTAACCTTGCTCTGCTCGCCTCAGCCCAGAGCAGACGGGGGCAAGAAAGTCAGACAGAAAGTCTCCTACCATTTCAGTCAGTAAGCTATAGGAACTATCGGCGCTTTACTTTGTCAGGGATTGCGCTGGACCTTCTCTGGCCGCCGCGGAGTCCAAAGCTGTGGATTCAGCCTGCAACGAAGCCAGGAAAAATGGGATCTTGTGTTTCCTCTGCCGCGCCCCGGGGTCACGTCTCTGATTCACACACACGAGGAAGCTCAAGGTGGCCAGAGCGTCTCTAATAAAGGGCATTGCTTTTGCACTACATTTAGGTCATTTAGGAGACGCCCTTATCCAGAGCGACTTACAGTCCATCCGGTCTTACAATCCAGGCAATGGTGGCTTAAGGGCCTTGCTCAGGGCAGCGCTGGACCTTCTGGTCCACAGTCCAGCACCGTAACCACTAGGCCACCACAGTCCAGAGGGTGTTATTTACATTGGCGGCATTTAGCAGATTCATGAATGCAGTCTTACAGTTGAAGCCATGGTGGGTTAAGGGCCTTGCTTAAGGACCCCACTGTGGCAGCTTGGCAGAGGTGGGATCTGAAGGGTACCTTTAGTCCCAGCCAGTCCAGTACCTTAACCGCTTGGGCTAGCGCAGTCCGCAAACTGAAACTTCATTTTGTTCCAGAAGGTGTTCCTTCACTGGAGTTCCAGTCTAGGCTCTACTGGGCCTTCCATGGGAACCAAGTCTTACGGTCACGCCTAGTCCCAGCATCCTGAGCTTTGAAGCTTTGGGTTGGTAGTGGCAAGAAAAAGGTCTTAAATCTTAAAAGGAAAAATCTTGGGAGGACCAAATCTTGGGAGGACCTTTAGTGCTGAATTCAGGTTCTGCTTGGGGTCCGAAGAGGGTCGGGTTTGCGGGGTGACACCACGACCCAACTGCTTTCTACAGAGCCGACAGCGACTCGGCGGCCCACGTGTGTTGCCCCTCACGGCAGGGCTTCCAACTGGCAACACATTTAGGCTTTAACAGGAACGTCTGCGCCAGACATGCAACTGCCTGGTTGCCAGATTGGTCACAAACCAAGCTTTTTCAGGTAGCTAAAGAGCCTGCTTTCAATTGTACAATTTGCCCAATAAAATGAGATCTGCCTTGTCGTGGGCTACACTGCATCCAGAGATGGAGGTGGTTCCCCCCCTTTATCAGAGTGAATAATAATAATAATAATAATAATAATAATAAATCAATATCAAACGAATAAGAAGAGAATAAGAACCAGGTCCCGGGTTAACTGAGTTTGGTGGAACGGGATCATTGTAGCTTCATCCTGCTTTCTATCGAGGTTTCTTCCACCCAGGGACTGCAGAGTGCATGTGTGTGTGTGTGTGTGTGTGTGTGTGTGTGTGTGTGTGTGTGTTCCCCAGACAGCGCAGAGTGTGAGAAGAGTCTTGCATTTTTTGCCTGACTGCTCAAGCCCGAGTTTGAATTCCCGTGCGAGGGTGATATGGAGGGGCCGAGGCACAGTAATTGTACGGTGGCCTGTAGAGATTCGGCCCTGGCCGGCTCCCGGTGAAAAGGAAAAGAGGGTCCCACGGCGCGCGGCCAAAAAACAATGTGCACTCATATATGAGTAACGTTCAATTTATCACATCAGAGCACTCCGAGCGGAGCTTCATGCTGCTGGCATCCAACGACAGGGCAGCTTTCTGAGAAGAAACGGCCGGCGTCTTCTGAATCAATCACTTATGGAAATCTGGCCTTAATTTAGCTCTCATTACTTTCCAAAAGTGTCCAACACCTTCACCAAGGGCCCTGATCCGACCCCATGCCATGACAGAGCCTGGATTTTGGTCTGAATGTCGATCTTCTGCCTGGCTTTGCTCCTCAAGGACTCAGCTTTTCCTGGATCCTGCTCAGCTCTCATTTGGTGCCTCTAAAAAATAAATAGTCCAGAATTTCAGCACGATGAAGAAGGAGATGATGATGATGATGATGAGAGCTGGGATGAAGGTGATTCTCTCCATCATGATCATAAAGTCTCATCACGGTGATGAACGAGAAGTTCAGAGT
Organism: Parotocinclus haroldoi; assembly: GCA_034779995.1. Lineage (NCBI taxonomy): Eukaryota > Metazoa > Chordata > Actinopteri > Siluriformes > Loricariidae > Parotocinclus > Parotocinclus haroldoi. The sequence continues at coordinate 4,726 of JAUZST010011111.1, read as the reverse complement.
ATCTCAGGGGAATTGGCTCTGTCAGCCATTGTGCTTCAGGATGGAGGAGAAAGCTTCGTTAAATGTCTCCTATCTGTGTGTGTGTGTGTGTGTGTGTGTGTGTGTGTGTGTGTGTGCGTGTGCAAATCACTTCCTGTCACCCATAAGATGGACTGTCAGAGCAAGGCTGCTGAGACAGGATGTGGAGGTGAGCTGGAGGTGGATCACACTTCCTGGTTCGGACAGGTAAAGGATTCCAGGATATACAGGGTGTTTCTATATGAATCAATACGCATTTGATTCAGTGAATCATTAAAATGAAGTGATTCGTTGAGCTTTAAATCGTTGATTCGTTTGGCTTTGATTCAGGTATTTGAGTTTGAATCAGTGATTTTTATTTTGTTTTGAATCAATGTTTTGTGTTTATTTTAATGAGCGATTCAGAACCAAATAACTGATTCAGAACCAAATAACTGATTCACAACCATTAACTGATTCAGAACCAATAACTGATTCAGAACCAAATAACTGATTCAGAACCAATAACTGATTCAAATCCAATAACTGATTCAGAACCAAATAACTGATTCAGAACCAATAACTGATTCAGAACCAAATAACTGATTTGGAACCAATAACTGATTCAGAACCAAATAACTGATTCAGAACCAATAACTTATTCGGAACCAAATAACTGATTCAAATCCAATAACTGATTCAGAACCAAATAACTGATTCAAATCCAATAACTGATTCAAATCCAATAACTGATTCAAATCCAATAACTGATTCAGAACCAATAACTGATTCAGAACTTTTACATTTATGCCGTTTTAGCAGACGCTTTTATCCAGAAAGACTTACAGAATAACAGAGTTTTACAATCCAACCTATTGGAAGTTAAGGGTCTTGCTCAGGAACCCAACTGTGGCAGGAGTGGGATTTGAACTCTGGACCTCCTGATCCATAATCCAGTACAGTACCCGCTAGGGCCCCCACAGTCCCAAACTAAACTAAACTAAACTAAAGTGAATCAGTGAATCATTTCAATCAGCCAGTCTTAAAGTTACTGAATCATTCCCGGATGATTCTCTGGAGTACTGAATCTGTCTCAGATCGACTTCTTCCAGCGTTTTAAAGTGATCTATTGATTACTGATTGATTGACTGGGATCAAAGAGGCTTCCCGTTAGCTTCGGGAACTTTTCCAGTTTATAAAAGTTTATTCTCGCTTGTTTTTGCTTTTCCTTTCCACGCTGTGCTTCGGCCGATCGAACATTTATGTTCTAAATAATCGAAACATCGACGTGTTCCGATCGGAATCAATAAGCATCACCCTGTAATGAACTTAATTAAGTCATTAGTAAAACAGAGAGTAACGAGCGGGCAGGTCATGATCTGAGGGATGTTAATGAACACCCTGGTTGAGAGTAGCTTTAAAACACATTTTCCTTTATTTTCATCGATAAAGGATGCAGGTGTAATAAATAAATAAATAAATAAATAAATAAATAAATAAAGGGTCTGAATGACTGAATCCATCATGTTTTGCCGTTTGCTTTCAGAGCGCTGCTCGCGCTGCTCGCGCTGCTCGTGTGAGCGTATTAAACACCGGAGCGTATGACAGCTCATCAAAAGCCAAACACATCACAGGTCAGAGGTTAAATCAAAAAGATGTGGCGTCATAACGAACACGGACAGACGGAGATTTATTAAAGAAAGGCTCCATTCGAAACTGTTATTACTATTGATTTATCATCGGCTGTAAAAGCGATTTCTAAAGCGCATTTAATAACCAAAGCAAATCAAATCCAAATAAAACACCAAACCTTCTCTTATTTATTAGGTTTCTTACGTAATCGACTTATTAATTACTCGGCTAATCAGCGGCTTTTATACTTTAGTCATTACTCAACGTATTAACTTTGATAAACTTAAAGGTAATTAAACTATACATGATTTAATTACTTACTAAACGGTATAAATTACGATTCTATTTACACAACGACTTACTGTCTTACAGAGGGACTTATTAACTTACTAACTTATTAGCTTACTAACTTATCTAATTATTAAACTCATAAGTTCATTTATTAGCTTACTAGCTTAACGACTAACTTAATTCGTTAGATATTTATTTTCGTATTAACTAAAAGTTTAACTACTTACGTATTTACTGTGTTTATTTTCTACAATGCCTAATCACTAACTTAGCTACTTATGTGTTTAACTACATAACTAACTTACTAACTTATCTCGTTACTAAACTTCTCACTTTTTATAAACATGTTTATTTACTAGATTACTACCTTAATTAATAACTTAGCCTATTAGATATTTACTTACTTATTTTCTTACTAAATGACCCAATTCCTAACTTAAGTGCTCGTTAAGTTTAGTAGTTAAGTTATTAATTAGGCAGTGTACTTAGGTTAGTAACTGTAAGCTGCCTAATTACTAGTTTAACTACATACTAACTTACCTAATTACTAAACTTCTTTCTTTTTTTTTACTTACACGTTTATTTACTAGGTTACCACCTTAATTAATAACTTCACTAATTAGATATTTGGCTACTTATTTATCTCCTAGGTTACTTAATTACTGACTTAACTGCTTACATATTTACTTACCTACGTAGTAACTCACAAACTTGTATAAATACTACATTTCTTGCTTATTTACAGAAGTAACTAGTCCTCTTATGTATTTATTAATGTTATTTCCTTAACTTTACCGTTAACCTAATTACTAAATAAAAATACATACTGCTTACTCTTACTTATTTACTTACCTAATTATTTGCTTACTCACTGACCTAAATAATTTACCTAATATAATACCTAATCATTTAATGGTTTATATATTTACTTACCTATTTACTATTTACCTATTTACCTATTAACTTACCTAGTAAATAACCAATGTTCAAGTATTTACTTACTGATTTACTCATTAACTTACCCAGTAAATAACCAATGTTCAAGTATTTACTTACTGATTTACTCATTAACTTACCTGCATTTCTTTGTTATCTTACTGATTCATTTATGAACGTATCTAATTACTAACTACTTATACGTATTTATTTACGTACTAACACTCACATATATAACTTAAACATTTTACTAACCTACTAACCTATTTACTAACTTCATTATTTACCCAAATTCTTTCCTTAATGGTTTAATTACTAACTTACCTATTTACTTAATTGTTTATTACTAACATTTTATAAACTTACCTACTCGCTTAGTGAGGTAATTACAAACCTAATTACTCACTTTATAATGTGCATAATGACCAACACACATAATTACTCACTGCTTACTTATTTATTTTTGTACTAATTTTATGTAATGTAATTTAATTTAATGTAAGTAATAATTAGGAAATCAATTTTTTTAATCCTGTGTTTCTTTGCTTTTATTTATTTGCCTCTCACCGGGTATTTATAACTATAAAAATAAATATTAAAAAAAGCAATTAATAATGATAATAATAATAATAATAATAATAATAATAATAATAATAATAATAATAATAATAATAATAAGTTTAATTTATATAGTGCCTATCTCAAGCCCAAGGTCGCTTTACAGCAATTATTAACACACAAAAAAAGGACTTTTTTTTTCTAAACTATATTTAGTTGCACAAAAGATATGAGCATATATAACATATTTCTATATATATTATTTACAATTTGTAATATATAATAATATATTTATAATATTTTTCTAATAATATTATATTATTATTATTATTATTATTATTATTATTATTATATAATATCATTTTAAATTCATTATTTATAAATTATTAATATAGATATAATATATTTATATATTATACATTTATTTTGTGTTTTACTTAAAACAATATTTCATATTTTTATTCATTTATTAACTTATTCTATCGACTAATATAATCAATCTAGTAATATTTTTAATCATCATTAATCAGAATATTTATAATAGCACTGAAGGTTAATTCAAGTCTAAAAGGCTAGATTAAAATTAATTATTTTAAAAAATATATGCCATAATATAAAACTTGTATTCATTATTTCCAATAAATAATTTTTCATATAAGTTGTGTAAATGCTGATTTATTTATTTTATACTTACTAATTATTTTAGGGACTCATGAGATCATTTCAAACATTTTTTTATGATAACCAGACTTTTTAAATGCTTTATAAATAAACTCATGTTTCTAATTACTGTAAAAAAAAAAAAAGTTTAAGACACAGAAAGCAGGTAATTAAATGAGTTTATAGTTTAAATGAATGATTAAAATACAGTAACAAATCCTGCTGTGTTAAAGCACTGATTAAGTCTCCACCTGCTGTTCTTTATCAGAACTGCACACACACACTAACACACACAAACACACACACACACATACCTAATATTTTTATATTTTAAAATTCAAATTACATAAAATTTAAAAAATGATAAAATATAAAGCGCTTGTAGTTTAGAGAATAGGGGAGGGAGAATAGAGAGAGGAAGCTTTATATAAAAATAGAAATAAAAATAGTGATGTAGGGAGCGAGTGTAAGGAACAAGAGTAGGGACAGCACTTAGCGCAGCTTAGAGAATAAAATAAGCAGGGTAGGGAGTGAGGGGTAGGGAGTGAGAGGTATGGGGTGAGAGGGAGTGAGAGGTATGGGGTGAGAGGGAGAGACTGAGGGGTAGGGAGTGAGGGGTAGGGAGTGAGAGGTAGGGAGTGAGAGGTAGGGA
>JAUZST010011110.1:0-12082 GCA_034779995.1 Parotocinclus haroldoi | reverse complement strand
TGTAAGAACAGAAGCTGCTCTACATGTTCGGATGCAAGTGTGGCTCGATTATCGATTGTTGACATTTGTTAATCGATCCAGAATCGTCAACGTTCGAATCGCGATGCATCTGATATTCGAATTTTTTCCCCCACCCCTAATGTGTATATTTATATATTTATCTACATTATCTCACAGAATAAATCTCTCATTTTTGGAGCCATTTTGTTATTTCTTATTAAGGGACAACATTGGTGATATGACCCTTTGATACAATGTAAAATAGTAGTTCAGTTTGTATAACACTGTAAATCTGCTGTGCAATTAGGAATTGGGGTTTTACTGTGTAAACATTGCTCACAAAAATAACCGGATATTGCATTTTTTGGCGCAATGTACATTTATATTTATGTCATTCAGCAGACGTCCTCATCCAGAGCGACGTACAATAAATACAGTCTTACAATCCAAGCAGTTGTGGGTTAAGGCCCTTGCTCAGGGACCCGACTGGGGCAGAGGTGGGATTTGGACCTTAGACCTTCTGGTCCATAGTCCGATACCTTAACCACTAGGCCACCACAGTCCGATTATATTAACACGGTACAACCCCAATTCCAAAGAAGTTGGAACGTTGTGTTGCACAAAAACAGACTACAATGTTACGCAAATCCTTTTCAACCTATATTCATCTGTATACACTACAAAGGCATGTAATGTTCAAATAGATAAACTGACCCCTGCCCAGACCTGGCACCTACCCACCCAGGGTGCCGCGGCCTAAGACGAGCTTGGCTTGAAGCTGAAAAAAAAACATGAAACTTGATGCAACCTTGAATAAAACTGGGTAAACTGGGAGATTGAGGTGAGCAAAAACGGCCTTATTGGTCTAAATAAATCAGTGGTGGGCGTACGCAAGGTAAAGTATTTATTCAATAACATTCCTTCCATTTAAACCCTCCGCACGAGGAAAAGTACAAAAGTATTTGCCTTTAATTGTATGTAAGTTTCAAAAGTATAAGTACAGTGATTTACTGTGGCTCTAATGTCTTTTTACCGTTTTTAAACCATGACTGTTACTTAATGAACTACGTCTTTTGGGTCTTTCAACAGGACTGTGGTGGCCTAGTGGTTCAGGTACTGGACTATGGACCAGAAGGTCTAGGGTTCAAATCCCATCTCTGCCACATTCGGGTCCCTGAGCAAGGCCCTTAACGTACAATGGCTTGGATTGTAAGGCTGTATTAAGTGTAAGTCGCTCTGGATAAGGGCATCTGCTAAATGACATAAATGTAAACAGGAAGGTCAAAACAAATGTAATCTTTTTTTTTGATTTAACAGGGGTAACCATTCTTTTGTCGCGACGTTTTTTATGTACAGAGACATATTGTATTACATTTTGTACTTGTGATAGACGATAAGCGTTCCGGTTCGTTCCGAGGATATTGTAAGAGCTTAAAGAAGACTGAGCAACTGCATGTTTCATTATAAACAGTGTAATTAGTCCTGCTTAATTGGATAAAAATCGCTCCAAGTATGGGAGAATGTTTACCTAGTGGATTTTAAGAATCTGTCTCTACTGATGCATGTTGTGCCATCTTGAGAATGTCTTAAAATACTGTGATATTTGTACCGTAAAATTTGTTTATGCTCACAAAAGACGACGACATTGCTTAAATGCTTAAGAGGATTAACAAATGACAGATTCTGGGTCCTAGTGCATTTTACAAAATGTCCCAACGCTGCCGGAAACGGGGGGTTTGTGCAAGGAGGACGGTGAGAACTGGCTGTAAGCAGAGAAAAGAATACGAACTAGAAAATATTCCCCAAGTATAGGGAAAAGGAGCGCAAAAGTTCCCCCAATACACAGAGGGGCGTATGGAGGCCGTCCACGGGGCTTTTGTTAAATAGACACTGACAGGAAGCCCTAACGTTTGCCCGTGCGAAATTAACATTTAACGTTTGAGTTTTACCAATGTGTTTAATGCAGAAGGTGCACAGGAATGATTCATTATAACGAGCAGAAAGTCTTAGATCGGATTAGATCTACTGTAGTTTTACTCTTTGTACGAGGACCATCTATCATTTCCTCTTAGCCTCTTTATTAGCATACGACTAGAAAATACAGAAAATGTGCTTGCAGTAGAAAAATACTGGGAAAGAAATCTTGAAATAAACATCTATAGGCTACAGGCCACTTACACTTCAGCTACAGAAGCGTCTGGAAGCTTAATCCGACTATTAAGAAGAATTTACACGAATATAGTGCCGGTCACAAACCCAAGGTCGCATTACAAGAGGGATGCCAAGTTGTTCCTTCTACAATCTGAAGAAGCTTGATCAGGATTGGTCTATTTGGAAGGGTGAAAGCCAAGAATCACTCCTTCAGAAAGGGGAACTGGGTGAAAAGACTAAGATGTCAGTTCAGAAAGTCTAAAACGTTGACCAGTGGAATGGACTCCAATATCTTGGAGTGACGAATCCATGTCATGTTTTTGACAATATTCTACATGTGGTCCTTGCAGTACTGGGGAAAAAAAAAAAAACAACAAAAACTAATGGAGGCCTAAAACTTGTGCTGTATAATACACCATGTTGTAAAACGGATTAAATTTAGTGTCTCTACCAAACGCTATTTGGCCAGGGGTGAACAAACTTTAGCACAAGGCTGTACGTAGAAACGCTGCTAAGGAAACACGAGCGCCCAAGAAGGAAGAGCAGTTCGATTTTCCGAACTCCCAAATAAAAGCCTTTCATCCTTTCCCAAAGAACTGTCTAAAATCAAAAGAGGAAAAGGGGGGGGGGAGAAAGACTATTTACAAATACCGTTACAGCAAAACGCTAAACAAATACTTTGCCTTTTCTCAGCTTGTGATCATTTAAAAGGAATTTTCCGGAGGGCCAGGCTAATATTAGCCCTGAAATGAAGTTTCCATTCCACTTGGGCAGTATTCTCACCAAAGCCACTGCTAGCTGACGTGAGCTGTCTCAGAGCCGGCCGTTTACATGCAGATGGCTGTTTGCTGCAATCCGAGGAAATGGGAAGCACTGGCAAGCAAGCGCACCAACAACAAACCCACACCGAGGTGCATGTGCGTGTGTGTGTGTGTGTGTGCGCTGTGTTAGTCTGGAAAACAGCACTATTACACATAACCATGTTACAGAGATTAGCACAAAAACACAGAAACTCTGATGTGGATACTGATACTGTTAACGTTCTGTGAGGTCCCGTTTGAATACTAAGATCCCGGTTTAGTTATTTACCCTTCACCCATTTGGCCGATATATGGCGATATACAGGTACTGTGCAAAAGTCTTAGGCCACCAAAGTTTGCTCACCCCTGGTTAGATAATGTTTAGTCAATCCACTAGTCCACTATCCACAGCGATAACACCACTGTAATGTACAATTTTGGGCAGAGATCTTAGGCCACCATTAGCACTGTTGTTTTAGCGATGCCATCATGACCATATATGCCATATCTTCAAAATCGTCACTGCATAAACCCCTTCCCACCCCGATCTTCATTCCAATCTTTGCGAACATTAACATATTCACCCTGCTCTCCTCCCGAAAGGGTGGTTTCTCGGCCGATGCTGTTCGCAAAAGGCGATCTCCGATCAAGCGTCTTCGAACGGGTCAGCTTGGCGACCGGATGAAGCAGTTCTTTTTAATGATTTTTTTTTTTTAAATACTTCATCCAAAAGTTCATTTGTTTTTCTTGTATCCTTACGAACAGACTGGGAAATTCATGATACATGGTCATTATGCTGTTGCTATAGCAACGTAAAACGCAGAACACGGCACAGATCAGGTGACTGAAAGGAATGGCCAAGTCAGTCAGCACCTCTTGATCTTTTTTGGTCTTCAAGTAGGCGTTTCATTGCTTTGGTTCGTTTTAGGTTTGCCATTATTTTTGATGCAATACGAAGCCGGCTCTCATACTTCTGGTTTCCATTGTAAGCGGACATAACTAATGCATTACTAATGTGGGTAAATAAAAGGAAATCCTGGCAGTCATGTTCCAAAATCCAGTAGAACGCTTTCCTGGCAAAGCAGAATGGATGTGGGGATGTCCACATATTTGTAAAGTGGCCACGTCTACGGTACTAAATGGCTACTGAAATTACAGCACAACCACTGGTGTACTAAACAGTTACGTGGCCGTTGTTTAGAGGCAAAGGCCAACGCTGTTTGCAAACAACGTCAGGCCAAAGCATTCTTCTGCTATTAGTCAGCTAACAGCCACGTCTGGCTAAGTTGTCCCTGTGGAAAACAGTCAGGGGTCAAACATCAGGGGTCGCTTTAAATTACACGACTAAAACCATTAAAGCATGAAGAGCTGAAGCGAAAGAATAACTGGGGGTGGCTGACCCGAGCCACGGCGGAATAAAAACATGTTTACTTCATGTCTCCCGGAGAACCTCACGAAATGACAGAGATCGAAAGCAACCAGGGAATCGGATTATCCGAACGCACGGGCCTCGGTGGCTTTCATCTGAACTTCGGCGCATTTCAAACTGACAGCGCGCGATTTGCTTTTAGTTTCATATTCCGGGGCGAGTTTCACGGCTGCAAGGCTCTCGTGTTTTAACCCGATAAATCCACTGGTAACGTTCAGGTTCAAACCCACGTAGCCATGGATTTGCACAACACGGAGTCAAGTGTGGCGAAAAACGAACAAAAGACCCAAAATCCAAAAAAACTCGACTCAATTCCAACCATCTAGATCAATCGCTACCGTCTCCCTCAGGGTCAAGTCACTGGATCACACGATACATGCCACTTTATTAGGTACACCTGTGAAACTTCATGTAAATCAGGCAGTCGCGCAGCAGTACTAAGGCGCGCAGACATGGTCAAGATGAGCTGCTGAAGTTTAAACGAAGGGTGATTTAAGAGACTCCAAACACGGCATGGACCAAGACTCAACAGGGGACCCGTCCTCCATGGGCGGCCTAGATGTTAATTAAACAAATACTAAATGTATATTAAATCATAGGAAAACTATTTTAAAATAAATAACAAATGAATAATAAAATTTAAATTAGTAATAGAAAAATTCTTTAAAAATTATTAAATTATAAAACAAAATTTATTATATAATGAGTCCTTAGAGGGAGGTCCTTAAAGGCACATCGGCTCCTACGGTCCAACCGATGTAGGGAGTTCCTGCACTCTGGTGGGATCTGCCTCCGCTGTTAGAGACCATAAGAGCGACGCCGAGCCGGAAGATCATCCAGGCGTGCGGTGCCGGAACCAGCACAGAACATCAGCTATGAGGGAAAAGAGAAAATGTAGTTATTGCTGGGTTTTATTAATTATATTGTTTTTAGGCTGTGTGCTGTTAAAGCTAAGAACAGGACACACCGGCTAAAGTCTGAGACCCCAGTTTTTCATTACACATCATACATATAATCAGCACATAATCAGCATAACCGTTTGAGTAAAAAGATGATTATTTTCATAAATAAATAAATGAATGAACAAATATAATTCATTTGGAATAGATTAGTGTTTGTTTTGTCTGTTTTTTTATAATAACAGCATGAACTCAAGCTGGCATGAGTTCACAACATTCCAGAAATAATCTAGTGATTTTTACTACATGCTTGGTTTTCGGTTTTCGTTGTCTTCCATAACTGCTTGATGGGCTTTAGGTCAGATGCTTGTGGAGGAAAGTCCTTCACAGTTCGCACTCCTTGATCTTCTTTGGTCTTCATCTAGTTTCTGCAATTATCCCGCTGCAGTATGAATCCTCCACAAAGCTCCAAACAAGCATTGTCCCTCGTGGTCTCCGACTTTTTCGCCCCTCTGTATGATAAAAGAATACTTGTGAATAAGTATGTGCTACTTAAGAATGGTGTTGCCCTCTTCGTATAAACATAAAACAACAGACAGCGTAAGGACATATGTTGCCTTTTGAGTTCCCACAGGTCTAATCTTAGCATAATTAGAATGCAATCATAGATGTAAGTTCCCAGGACTTCAACCTATTTAAGGTCAATCAGTAATGGCCAGACTTTCTGATTGACTGCCAGCGAATGAGGGACTGCATCTGTGCTCGAGAGACATAAAAATAAGCAGCTGCAATGGAAATGGAAAGAAATCGTTTGATAATGTTTATTTATTTCACATTTTAACCCCTGTTATTCAGGCTTACTCAGTCAGGGTCGGAGTTTGGGTGTTCCACCTCTGGAATTCATAGGCTGCAGGCAACCATGTACACTGAAAGGGGCACTAGGGGGTTGATTTCCTCCTCTGAACTCCCCTCCTCATCAAACAGAGCCAAATCATAGCTGTGACACCCAACCCTAGCAGTCGTGAGCAACCACAGAGACTCACCACAGCGTTGGCCATGTGCTGCTTCACCCACTGAATTGTTTCGAATCCCGTTATTTCACACTATGCAATTTAATTTGTTCTTCATACTATTTTGTCACAATATCATAATCATTGAATTGCATGCGCAAGTGCAACCCGGTCCCCAGGAGGGCTGCGTTAAGAGGCCTGCGTGTATTCAGCACGTGATATTGTACCATACGTCTTTACCCGAATGCACGTAACAGTTTAATAACGTTTTATATGTCAACCTCAGCCCAGGGAAAATTTGTCATCATGTGCATTCTGAAGGGATTTTCTGACTGATTTCTCAGTCCCCACCTGCTTCATCATCCACTTGGCCCCTGACGGTTTGCCCCACTTCCATTTTCTATCTCATGTAGGATGCTTGTTCTTGTTTTATGTTCCATCCATCCCATCCCAGCTGTCTGTTTGGGCTGAGCACATGGTATGATATCCTAATAAACCTACATCTGTGTTAACCCTGTAAGTAATAAGCTTCATTCTGTTCCGTTTGATTTCCAATGTCCTTGCATGCTTATGTCTGAACTGTATACGATACAAAAAATGCACGTTGAATGAATTCATGAATAACTTTTGTAACAGAAACATTAGTCCTGCCATTTAAGATCAAGTGCCAGAAAATTTGGTGTAAAACTGTAAATAAAAGCTTTATTGTTGTATTAAATAACAGGTGAAAACGTTCCTCTTGAAGAAGAATAAAATAGTGTCAGCGGTAACGTAAGATATTTAAAGAAATATGAAAATTTGTGTGTGGAAGCATTTGAAACTTCATTAGCCTCTGCCATGCGCATCATTTTTAAATCCAAGACATTTTTCAGTCGCAAGGCATCGTTGCAACTTTGTTAAATAATTAACCTACTTCGGGTGTCACAGATGCTTGTCTCTTCCAGTTAGGTTGACTCATTACAAATACAGAAACTGTGTCTTAGGTAGGATCATTTTCACAAAGCTGTAACTGTGGTCAAATCTGGACATGATGGCACATGATAGTTGCTGCAGATTTGCTGCCTGCAGAGCCATGATGTGAATCGTATGTTGTACCAAATCACAAAGGTGCTCTATTGGATTGGGATCTTTTCTTAAAATGGTCTGGTATCCTGCTGGAAGTAGCCAATATAACGATCACACATTGCGATCGTAATGGCAGCAACAATAATCAGGTAGGGGTTTAAATGATGCTCAACAGGTATTAAGGGACCAGGAGAAAATGTCCCCCGCACCATTAAACCACCACCAGCAGCAGCCTGGTTGGATCCATGTTTTCATGGTGTTAGAACCAAATTCTGACCCTTCGATCTAAATATCGAGACTCGAGTCAGAAAATGTGAACCCGTGTAAATTGTAGCCTCAGTTGCCTGTTCTTAGCTGATCGGATGTCTGCTGCTGTAACCCATCTGCTTCAAGCGTCGATGTGTTGTGCTTAGAGAGATGCTCCTCTGCATTCCCTGGTGAGTTTCTGACTCGTGATTTGGATAATTGTGTTAACAAGCAGTTGAACATGTGTACCTAAAATGTGCCTGGTGATTGTGCCACCATCACCCTCTCTAAAATGTCTTTATCAAAAGCTGTAACACTTAATAGGATGGTATGATGGATCTGATGCTTAGGTTTGATGAAGACTCAGTGAGTGTGAACCAGTTCAGATGGTTGTAACGTTTATGTAAGCTTTAATACAGTCACATACAATTGGACGCCATTTACATCTGGTTACAAATAAGTACCACAATGGTAGCCACACATGCAAGTAACTTTTACAATAGTCTCTAACTCTTTAACTCCCATCTCTGCTTGTGATTAGAGGATTGCAGTGCACTTGGAGATTTAGTTTACACACACACACACACACACACACACACACGTTTCATTTCTTTGGTAGTCACCATGACTTTGGCTTTGGCTGGTCACATATGCTTGAGATTTAAAGCAGTACCACTTGCAGCAGTAAATACTCAGTGTTTGCTCGCGCATAGTCCTGAGCTATCATATACTATTTGTTCTGACATTGGTTATGACATGCTAATATCAACTTTAAACATAAGACAGAGTCCTGAACATTCCTTAAGCAGCAATCTCTTTCCATAGAGGTCAGAATTTTCCACAATCTGCAGAGCAGAAGTGTCCCTCATGTGTGTGCCTAAAGGAAATGTGTTGGAGTGTTGCTTGGGTGCGTGTGTGTGTGTGTGTGTGTGTGTGTGTGTGTGTGTGTGTGTGTGTGTGTGTGTGTGTGTGTGTGTGTGTGTGTGTGGAGGGTACAGCTAGGAACATGTACTGGTGCTGACTCTGCTGGGTTTGGACTGTTTTTCACTCGATAACTTAGCTGGAATCCAAGATATCCTGCCGACTCTGCAGTCAATAACACAACATTCTCTCTCACACACTTTTTTTCCCTTGTCTCCTCACATACATTCCCCCTTCCCTCTGCTCTACACTTCCAAAACATATACTGTATCCCTCCTCGTTTTTCACACAGCAATGGATTGACGATCTGTACTCGTCCTGGTTCTATTTCTGCTTACCTCACCCCCATAACTAATATCTTAAGCACAAACACACACAATGCACCCAGTGTACATGGCTTCTCTCTTTTCAGCCCCCAGTCTTGACTCCTGGTCGGAGTGTGTGAAAGGAAATGTGCCTGTAAACCAGCACAGAAGAAACTGTACGCTGTTGTTGTGGAAATAATATGCTAAAGGTTATAGCCACGTGCAGCCTCCAGAACCAGACAAGCACCTGATTGGCTGCACTGTGCTCATTCTGGCTTCTTATTGGTAGAGGGCGCACAGTGGGAAAGTCAGAAGGCCATGCCCATGGGGTGAAAGGTCACCGTGATGTGTATGTACTCTGACAGGTTGGGGCTGTGGTGGAAATGGGCTCTGGTTTCCCAGATGTTTAACAGCAGGGCTGATGGTGTAGAAACAGCAGCTGAGCAGGAGCTAATGCCCCTCTGTTTTTCTTGTCGAGTATCTACTCATTGCTCATGCTAGTCCATGCGCTCGCTGCCTATTCTCCGTGCCATGGCCTTTCAACTCTCGTACTGAGTCTCTCAAAGCCTCTCCTGAGAGCTGGTAAGGAAAAATAACTATTTTTAGCAAATGCGCTCCTCGACTGCCATCTCTTCCTTCCTTCCTTTCCATATTCGAACTACAGGCCATGGGAAAAACACATTTATCCATCTGATTTCTCATTCTTCCACTTGACTTCCATTTACTTGCCACCCAACCCAGCGACAAATTCAACTGCCCCCTAGGAGAGGGTCTCCATGGCAACTGCCTTGCGCCGAAGCTCGTCAAAAAGCCTTTGCCAGGCGCTCTGGATTTACTGCTGCCATGCCTGTCTTTTGGCAAGGAAAAATGCGAGAAAGATAGATAGACACACAGGCTAAAATAGAAGGAAAGCATCACAAAAAGAAGCACAGGCAGCAAGGCCTATGCTGGAAGTGACTGTGGGATTTTGTGGCCATGTGGCAGCCCTAATGTTTTAATATGTATTTAAATAGTCAGAATTATACGAATCGACACTAAAGATATACAATAATTGCTACATAAAGAGATTGTCCAGTCCAGGAAAATGTAATATTTGGTCAAGAAAGCTTTGTTTTGCATGTACAGAGGTCAGACGTTTCCTGTAGTTCTTGACCATGATTTTGGCCACTCCTCAATACAGATCTTCTCCAGATCTTTCAGGTTTTGGGTCTGTCGCTGGGCAAAATTGAGTTCCAGCACCCTCCAAAAGATTTTGTATTTGGTTCAGGTCTGGAGACCTTGAAATGATTCTTGTATAGCCACTCCTTTGTTGCCATGACTGTGTGTTTCATGTCACTGTAATGCTGGAAGATTCAGTCACGAAATATCTTCAGTGCTCTTACTGAGGAAAGGAGATTGTAGGTCAAAATATCACGATACGTGACCCCATCCGTCCTCCCTTCAATGCAGCGCAGCCGTTCTGTTCCCTTTGTAGAAAATATCCCCCAACGTGTGATGTTTCCACCCCCGTGCTTCACAGTTGGGACGGTGTTCACATAGTTCTTCTTTCTCCAAACACAACCATTGGAGTTCAGACCAAAAAGATCTATTGACCTTCTCCCATGGTCAGATGTTGACTTCATAACGGGCCTGGACATTTGCTGGCGTGAGCAGGGGGACCTTGACCAGTTCTTACCATGTAGTTCTGTGCTGATTCCTGATCTTTTTAAGATTCATCCTTACCCCACGAGGTGAGATGTTGCATGAATGAGGAATATTGGCAGTCATCTTGTGCTTCTTCCATTTTCATTACTTTCATTTCAACAGTTGTTGCCTTCTCATCAAGCTGCTTGCCTATTGTCCTGTAGCCCATCCCAGCCTTGTGCAGGTCTACAATTTTGTCCCTCGTGTCCTTGGACAGCTCTTTGATCTTGGATCTTAATCATTGAAGACTCATGCAATGTGATATTCTAGAGTTCTCTGTCATTTTCACTCCCCGTTATCATGCGACTCATTTGTATTACAAGATCTCGGGTGTGAATGGGAAGAAGGTGTGTAAAATTTGGTGTTTCTCTCACACTCTATTATACTAGTCAATGGCAGTTCAGCATGGCATGACTAAATCCTGTCAGTGCTCAGACCATACACCACACACGGTATCAGAAAGGTCTGCATGGCTGTTGTCCCAGAAGCCTCTGCTAAAGATTCTTATTCTTAACAAGCAGTTTGCTGAAGACAATCAGACTCAAAACATGGATTACCGGAACCATGTCCTGTGGCCTGGTGAGACCAGAAGATAAAGATAACTTGAGCTAAGATAAACTTATTTGGTTCAGATGGTCTCAAGCGTGTGAGGCAACTACCAGATGAGGAGCACAAAGACAAGTGTGTCTTGCTTGACTGCATGGTGGTGGGAATGTCATGGTTTGGGGCTGCATGAGTGCTGTCGGCTCTGCAGTGCTACAGTTCATTGAGGGAACCATAAATGACAACATGACATACAGGGGGCAAGGTGCAAGTGTGGACATATTGCTACAACATTTAGTAAAGTGCCCTAGTTTGGTTTTTGGTCTTTTTATTTAGTACCAGTAGTCAGTATATGTATGATTTGTATATGTGCGCATGTGTTCAAGCAGAGAATGCTGGTAACGGGTACAAAAAGTCATACTGCTACATATTCTCTATTTGGCAGTTTATTCAGCTTTTGCATTCTTTGGATCCTTTAAACCTCTGCTCTGGTGAATATATTCTATTATTCTGAAGTGAAGATGTCTCTGATTTACATCATTTGCAGCATTTGGCTGCAGCCCTTACATCTGGTACAATTGAACAATTGGGTTAACGAACTTGCCCAAGGGCCCAGAGATTTCAGCCAGGACTTGATCCCTAGTCCTTCTGGTGAACAGTCCAATATCTTAACCACTGTAAAACCACATCACAGCAAGGCCACAGCAGCTTAATCATTACGCAATAGGCCGCACAAGCTTACCAAAGAGGGCCTCAGGGGATTGAAGTGTGTTTTATCCGTCCCCACTAGCAGCCCTCACTAGCAAGTGTTAAGCTGCTTCCGAATGTCTCAGCACAAGACATTTTACGAGCACTAAGGCCGAAGAGCAGCAATTATTATTCCAAGTGTCAGCTAGAGTGATATAAAGTACTATGTGGCCATCTTTGGAGTAATTAAACATTTTCTGGATTTCTGGACTCATGATGCTTTGCTGACTATTGGCTATCTAATGATGGCAGATGGCAGAAGACCCAGAAATTATTTATATAT
>JAUZST010011109.1:0-12083 GCA_034779995.1 Parotocinclus haroldoi | reverse complement strand
ACACACACACACACACACACACACACACACACACACACACACACACACACACACACACACACACACACACATTGGCTTTCCTTGGACTGCGGGGGTCAGCAAAACGCTCCCATGAGCTGCATAATATCGGCCACTTTATTAGGTACACCTTTCTGGTACCAAGTTGGGCCCCTTTTGCCTCCGGAAAAGCCTTAATTAATTTATTGTCCAATTGTACATTTAACTTCTCCTGTTGTAGCACTTGTGATTCAAGGTTTGAAGTGTTGAGAATTCAGAGCTGCTCTTCTGCATACCTCGGTTTTAACGCGTGCTTATTTGAGTTACTGTTCCCTTACTATCAGCTCGAACATGTTGGGTTTCCTGGCATCCATGAGGCATTTTGATCCAGAGAACTGCTGCTCACTCTCTATATTCCCTTTTGGGGGAAATCATGTGTAAATCATGGAGATGGCTGTGTGCGAAAATGCCATCCGATTTCGGAAATACTCAGACCAGCCTGTCTAGCACCAACAACAATGTAACGTTCAAATTCACTTAAACCTTTCTTTCCCATCGATGCTCGGTCTAAATATTAAACGGCATC
Source organism: Parotocinclus haroldoi (assembly GCA_034779995.1). Taxonomy (NCBI): domain Eukaryota; kingdom Metazoa; phylum Chordata; class Actinopteri; order Siluriformes; family Loricariidae; genus Parotocinclus; species Parotocinclus haroldoi. The sequence continues at coordinate 11,500 of JAUZST010011109.1, read as the reverse complement.
AAGGAGCTGCAATGCGACTGGCTCATGACATTTGCCTTAACAAGCAGTTGAACAGGCGTGCCTAATAAAGTGGCTGCGCAGTGTATGGTCCCCACGAATACGACAAGCACCTGGTCACACCCATACCAGGGAGTGCCACGGGTTACGACACAAGACGTATGAGGAGAGAGAAACAAAAGGCATGTCAGTTAGTTAAAGCCAAAACAGAGCCTCAGAGGAGAGAGCAAAGGAATTGGTAGAGCACATGCTGTGCCTAATACACAAACACCCACACAACTGTGAAATGAGCAAAACCATAAGCACGGCTTTCGATATTAAATGTGAACAGAATGGTGCCAAACCTAAAATACAAAACTAACCTATGAAAGATTCGCAAGAAGGAAAGTGGACCCAACAACAAAGCAACCCCGGCTCCAACATGTCCAATATGTAGGGCATCATCGTCGAAAAAAGCTGACATTATCGGGTTAGTCTGCATGACTGGAGTTAAAAATGAGTGAACAAACTGTGCTAGGAGACAAAATACAGACACCACCAGGCTCTCGGACTATGTTGTTAGGTTTAACTGCCAGGCGTGGGTCATCCTCGCTCGTGTGGAGATGGATGTTGTTTAGAAGATTGTAATCTGGGAACTACGTGAAACAGTCGCTGTTAAAAACAGCTCGACAACTAACTTTTTTCACTATCTGCAAACTAACTACCGTGCCCAAAGTGGAGGTTAATGGCAAACTTGGGGAGTCAGCGGTCCACGAAACCAGCTGAGGCACCAGCACGAAAACACACTCTGCAAACCTTAGTGGCATCAGTCTACAAAAAAATGCCTTGCGACCAGAAAAGCAACAGAAGGCATGTTTTTATTACATTTACCCTTCCTTTAGTGTTATTACCGTTGCCGTCGTTAGTAAGCAACGATTACTATCCTATAAACAAACACAAGCTAGAACAACTTACGACTGCTACCCATTTCTGATGCCAAGGTTTGCCAAATTATTGCAAAACTTCAGAAGCCATCGAGCCTTTTCCAAAATCGCACACCCCTGACCCCAGCTCCATCCTGACCTGTCAAAGGAGTCCGTGGCCATCTTGTAGAGGTAGGCAAACAGTTTGGCGCAGTGTGCCAGGTGGGGCGACACACCGTCCTCCTGGCCACTCTCGTCCTCCAGGAGTCTCTGAAACACCCGAGCGCTGGAGGGCGTGGAGCTGGAGGAGACGGCGCAGGTGGGCGCCAGCTTCTTGGCGTCGGAGAAGCAGCCGAGCAGGCGGATGGCATCGGCCAGCTTCTCGTACTGGACCTCGGTGCGGAAGAAATGCGCGTTGGCCGGTTCGTAACGCATGGCGGCCGTCAGCGTGCGGAAGACGGCGCGCAGCAGTTCCAGCGACTTGCCGGGATCGGGGTCGGCCCGCGAGGCGGGGCCCAGCAGGCGCTCCATGGCCACCAGCAGCGAGGTGATGTACACGAAGCCCCCCACGCGCCGGAAGACGGTGCGAGAACGGTGGCTTTCGCGCAGCACAGCCAGCAGAGCCTGCACGAAAGGGAAACGCAAACACGGGTATGTGAGAAGTGAGTGAAAAATCAGACACTGATATGGTCGAACCCACGTTTGAAGTCCCGCTCTGGACCCTAAGCGCCTACCTACGAAGCGTGACGGATTGGTAGCATTGTAATTACCTAGTAAAATAGTAACTGATCTTCCGATCTCCGATCCAGTGATTTTGCCACATATCAGGTCGGTAACGATGCAGAAGATCGGATCGGTACAGCCCTAAGCATTTGTTGTGCTAGAATAACATAACACAGCGGCTGTATGGCAATCGATGTTCGTCCCATTCAAGTTCAAAGAACCAACAGGGAATAAACGAGCCACAAAATTAGCACGCCACATAAAAAAAAAAAAACAATTTCAGGCCACAGAGGCTAGAGATCCCGACCCAAATGCTTTCTCCAAACCCGATTCGGTCACACACTTCAATAAAGCCTGAAATAACTTCAAAGGAATGGATAAGATGCCGCAATTTCATTCACTCTTATTGGATGTAATGAGCTCAGCTTAAGATCCTTCGGGTCTGAGCTGGGAAAACACTGATTAACGGAGTAAAGCCAGAATGTGCAAACAAGCAAGAACTGAGCTTTTCATCAAGAGAGCCTGGAACCTTGCTTTTACTCTGGGCATGGATGTGTGTGTGTGTGTGTGTGTTTTCTCAGTCTTTTCTCCGTGCGTGAACTTCTTGAAGAAAAACAAGTGATAACTTGTTCGTTCCTGATTATTCAGCCACAGCAATGCAAAGACTTTGCAGTTAAAAATCAAGGCCACCCAAGTCAGATGGGTCCAATTTTTGAGTCTTGGTCCTCCCAAAGTTTCTCCCTTCTATATTCAGGGAGCTTTTGTGTTTTTTTTAGATCATATAATATTGTAACGCTGCTCAGAGACAATGTTCCTTTGTAAAAGACACTTTTAAAATAAATTCGACTTTGACTATGCAACGTCCTTATAAAAACAGCAATACAAATATGCTCTTCGACCACTTTTTTTTTTAGGTCCACCTGTTCAACTGCTCCTTAATGCAAATATCTAATTGGTCAATCACAGGGCACGGTGACGTGACCAAGACGAGCTGCTGAAGTACAAAACCGAGCATGAGGATGGGGGAAAGGGGCGATTTGAGTGACGCTTGGTGCTGCTGGCTGGGCTGCTGATCTACTGGGATTTTCACAGCCAACTCTAGGGCTAACAGAGTACTAATACCAACTAGGCATCGTTTTAAAGTCACAGTCTATCTGAGTATTGTTGCTGACCATGTCCACCCCTTTGTGATCACAGTCCACCACCTTCTAAGTACGGCATCACAAAGCTCAAGTGAACTCGAACTGGTTTCTTGAACATGACACGGTGTTCAATGTACTCAAATAACCTGATCTCAAAATCACCAGGTTTGGGAAATTGGCATGTGATGTCATCATATCAATATGGATGAAAATCACAAAGGAGGGCGGCACGGTGGCACGGTGGCACGGTCAGCAGTACCGCTGCCTCACAGCAAGAAGGTCCCGGGTTCAAACCCAAGCTGGGGCGACTTGGGTCCTTTCTGTGTGGAGTGTGCATGGGTTGACTCCGGGTACTCCGGTTTCCTCCCACATTCCAAAGAAAGACAACGCGTGCTGGGTTAATTGGTGTCTCTAAAGTGGCCCTCGGTGTGTGACTGTGTGCGCGCGCCCTACGATGGATTGGGCCCAGAGCTTACGGGAGCCCCGTGTGGATTAAGCGGAAGATAAATGGATGGATGGATGGATGGACCTCAAAGGAATGTTTCCAGCTCCTTGTTAAATCTACGTCAGGAACAAAAGCGAGGTGTACCTACTAAAGTGGCCAGTCTGTTAGGGCGAGTGTTAATGAGTGTGTTTGTCTGACCCGCAGGATGTCTGTTTTGAGCTCCAGTTCGGTAGAGGGTGCAGAGTGCATGAGGCCCAGCAGCGTGCCCATGTCATCATCTCCGGAAGGTGAGAGCACCAGCTGCTGGATGATCATCAGCGCATGCTCCCGACACTGACGGTATTTTACAATGTTGTGAACGCAGCGGGCGCCGCCAAACTCCCGGAACAGACCTGGAATGGATTCATGTTGGTTAGGCAGAGAACACAAAGCTTTACAGCAGCAAATGTGGGGTGTACATAAAAAAAAATTTAAAAAAAAACACCATCATTTGAACCTTGATTCTTTTTATTATGCTCGGAAGAACAGACACAAAGAATCACTAGAAAGGAAAACAATCAAGCTCGCACTGCGGTTAGTGGACTGTGGTGCCCTAGTGGTTAAGGTACTGGACTATGGACCAGAAGGACCAGGGTTCAAATCCCACCTTTGCCAAGCTACCACAGTTGGGTCCCTGAACAAGGGGACCCATAACCCATTCTTTAATTGCTTGGACTATAGGACTGAATTGTAAGTTAGTGTTAGGATATATATTGGGCATGTGTGCGTGTGTGTGTGTGCGTGTGTGTGATACATAAAATCAGCCCTCTTAGAACACGTTCCTGACCTTCCTTTCCTCCCTTAAACAGAGCCAATGTGTCTATGTAGCTCATAAAGGCCATATAAACCACACAGCTAAAGCTTCACCAATAGACTAAGTGTTTTGCTTTTACTTTTGACTTTCAATCCAGTAACTTTTCAACTCTTTGTTATAAAATAAGTTTTAGGTTCATTTTGGCCAACTGTAGATCAAGGTATGTGTATTTAATCTAAGAAAGCAAGAAAAAGCAAGGAATAAACGTGGAGTGAAATAAACATGTTATGGGAAGGAGGAAAGAAGAGAACCTGCACAGTGTAAATAAGATTAAAAGAAAGAGAACCACCTTATAAGGAAGGATGATTGAACTAATAAGACAATAAGAGCAAGCCAGAGAAAGAGGGGGAGAGAGAGAGAGAGAGAGAAACAGAGAGAGAGAAACAGAGAGAGAGAGCGAGAGAATGAAAAGAGAAGAGGAAGGAAGGAATGGATACGCTGAGGATGTGCCCCACATAAAGGAAGAACTTGAGCTAAGTGGAAGTGACGGCATGAAAGTCACTCTTCAAAGTTGGCCTGCATCCCAAGCCGCCATCCGCCGCCGAGTTTCCTCTTTCACTTCCCTCGTGGAACAAAAGAGACAGAGCGAGACGAGGGAAAAGAGAAGAGACGTGCCAAGTTTGGACAGTTTGTCAGCAGCAGTGGTGCACCAACTTCTTAGGTCTTTCTAATACAAGTGGTCGTACTGGGTTCGGAATGCCGTTTGTCAGCGGTACGGGATGTGAAAAGCAGAATCTCAAACGATGACGGTGGCAGTTTTTGGATTGTCCTTATAACAAGAGCAACTTTATAGCAGGGCTGTTAAAGCAGCTCAGGGTAACACCGACCCAAAGTTTTGTTTTTTTTTTTTCTCACGGGCCACAATACTCCATGTTTTAAAACAACGGCAACAGCGGCCTTACAGGGGCTCGCCGTTTCACCGCCGGGATACGTTCTGACAAAAATCTTAAGCTGAATGCATCATGAACCGAGTTTAGACCCACTCCTATTTTCTTCCTTTTTGTTCAACTTTTCTTTTCATTCATCTTTTTCTTTCTAAAGAGAAACTGCAGTGCTGCTGGCGAGCTCCTGGCTCTGCGCTTGCTTTAGCTTTAACCTCGTTGCCTTGTTGGTCAAATTCTGCATATTGAGCAGGTTCATGCTGTTTTAAATGACTCGTTGTTCCCCCCCCCCCCATGCACACGTATTGCAAACAGCACGCTCTCAAGAGCTTCCATGCTGACGACGTGGCTGCGTCTGAATTAGATCCTTGCACCCTCATTAGTAATGCACTACTTAGGGGGACTATTTAGTTGACCAAGTAGCACTCGAAACACAACCGAAATCGAACACTTCCTCATCGTGAACATGCGCCAACAACGGTCTCAGAAACAAAAGCACTGTGCTGTTCGTGTGGGGGACGGGGGGGCTTAGTGGTAAAGGTCCTGGACTGAAAATATGGTGCGGTCAAAAAGACAGTTTCTAATTCCATAAATATTTCTGTGTCTAAGAGAGAGAGCGTGCGTGTGTGTGTGTGTGTGTGTGTGTGTGGTGCGTGTAAAGAGAGGCTAAGCAAATCAATGTGCTGCCCGCAGCTTTACAGAGAGATGAGATTTGACTCACATCTTACACAGTAAAACAACAAAGTGAATATATGGTGCTCAAAGTCGATATTAAATAAATAATTACATGGAAAACACAGAATCTTGGCTATTTAAGTCCATAATGGTCTGGTTGGTTCAATTATTTAAAAACCACTACAGATGAAAACTATATATTAAATTACATTAAAAAAAAAAAACGAACATACCTGCATTAGTGTTAGAACCCTGAAGCAGGACCGTTAAAGTTTCCATAACTAGCCATGCCAGCTGCTTCTGTTCCTCTGCCACGTTGTTCTTAGAATCACCTAAATATACAAAGGGAAACTTACAATAAAATGTCCGACATCAGCAAGACCAATGAGGTACAAAACTATAAAGAACATCATCCCCTCATAAAATCCTTACTTTTGTCACATCAGACTGAAATAATTTCACTAAAAAATGTCTGTCTGTGTTCATACAATATAATGGCTAGCATCAGGAGATAAATCCACATGTGGACAAAAGTATTGGGACGCACACCCATGTGGCCAAAACTACGGCGACACAAACTTGTGTCAATCCCACACGTGGATAAAACTGATTTACCATGAACCCAAGTATTGGGACACAAACCCACAACCCACATGGCCAAAACTATTGAGACACAAAGTCAGACATGGCCAAAACTATTAAGACACAATGTCAGACTTCGCCAAAACTATTGAGACACAAAGTAAGATGTGGTCAAAACTATTGAGACACAAACGCACATGTGGTCAAAACTATTGTGATACAAAGCCAGACGTGACCAAAACTATTGAGACACAAATTTACGTGGCCAAAACTATTGAGACACAAAGCCAGACGTGACCAAATCTACTGAGACAGAAGGTCAGACATGGCCAAAACTATTGAGACACAAAGTCAGATGTAGCCAAAACCACTGAGACACAAACGCACATGGTCCACATGATAAAATCCACTTGTTTGACAACGAATCCTCACCCTGTTCACCGTGGCCTTGTGTCGGGTCTTTAAGCAGGGCGGCGTACTTGTGCAGCAGATTGACCAGCACCTCGAGCAAGCCCACTTCGCGGAACACGTCGCTGAACACCACGTGATGGCGGCTGAGCTTTAGCAGGGCACGGGTGGCCGTGATGCTGCACGTGTACGACGTGCTCGATTTCAGCAGCACGCTGACGCTGAACAGCTCCTTGCAGGGCACGTAATTGAGCGCGAACACCACGAACTCCAGCAGCTCAAAGTATTTGACCTGGACCTCCGGCAGGCGTGGCACCCGCTCGGCAAACTGCGAGAGCGTGTGCTGCGCCTCTAGAATGAAGTAGTTGGCGTAGTCGGCTGAGTAGATGTTGGCCACGGCGTCCAAGACCATGCGTGCCAGCCGGCCAGTCTTAGCCTTGAGGAATGCGTTCTGGAGCACGGAGAAGGCTTGGATGTTCCTGACAGTGTGACCTGGGGAGGCGGAGGAAATTTGGTGAATCTCTGTAGGACGACTTGCGCCACGAAAATAGGTCAGATTGTACAGGAAATAGAATAGGAAAATATAGACACCAGTAGCGCAGACGTTTAAAATGATATACTGATTTTAATGGCACTCCCATGATGCCTGACCTGGTGATGGACATGGGCCTGGATATGGGCTCTATAAGAAAAATGGTTCCCTTTCACTCTTTCACTCTTCCCTACATTTAGCAGATTTAAATTGAGCCCCTCTCTCATTCTAGAAAACACAAGACCACTTTGCTCACTACTGTGCGACAGCGGATTCAGTCACATAAACCCATTAACAGTTAAGATCACAGCTTGGACGCAAAGTTAATTATAAAAGGAGCTCGTGAGATTAAAATTAAAATGCATTCTGATGATCTTAGACGAGGAAAAAGAACTGGCAATGAAATAATGTAATACAGCAAACATCGGGGGGGGGGGAGAAAAATGACATCAAGTACGTAATTCTTTTAGAAAAATTAATTCTCACTCATTTGGCCGTGTAGAGTGCATTCAGTGTGGAGGAGAAGCACTTCAAGGTCAAACAGGACCAAGCAAACGTGATTAATCGAGATTTCTTGGTCCTGTTTGAGCCCATGGGAAGAGATCAAGTAAAAAAGATTCTTTCTGATCCATGCTGTTAAGAGGGATTCATTACCATTAACACAGGATTAGCACGTGTGTGTGTGTGTTTGTGTGTGTGTGTGTGTGTATGTGTATGACTAGTCTTGAGATGAACTTGTGTATGGATATAACTTTGTGTGTGTGTTTCGCAGAGATGACCACTGATGCCGATAGCGAAATTAAATAAGCCAAATAAACAAACAAACAAAGTGGGTTTACTCCGGGTACTCTGGCTTCCTCCCACAGTCCAAAGACGTGTTAGGTAAATCTCTAACTGTATGTGTGATTCTGTGTGTGTGTGTGTGTGTGTGTGTGTGTGTGTGTGTGTTTACACCCTACGACGGATCGGCCGCCGTCTAGGGCTGTTCCTGCCCTTGCGCCCAGAGTTGTGTAGTGGGCATCAGGTGGGCCGCGACCCCGTTTGGATTAGGCGCTAGATAATGAATGAAAATGTTTGGTGTGTGGAACCTGAATAACACACAGTACTGCATGTTCCTCAAGGTAAACGAATATGGTAACAAAAAAAAAAAACCCACAAAAATCTAATTATTATTTAACTCTATATGGACAAAAGTACTGGGACACGTCCTCACAATCAATTAATCCAGATGTTCATGGATTGCCTTTGGATTTAGAATTGGTTGTCCAAAAAAAGCTCCTCATGGTGTAATGTGTCTGTGTCCCAATACTTTTGCCCATACTCTATATGACGGAGAGCTTTTGAAAATAACTTAGCATGATCACGCAGGTTTCATCTGGTGCAGAGAAAACATACGACTATCTGTTTCTGTAATGTTTTCCATGACTGTTCCATGCGAAGCAACAAAAAAAAAAAAGAAAAAGAAAAAGAAACGTGCTCAAGGCGAACGCAGTGAACGTCCGAGTGGAAACCTACCCTGGAAAGCAAGCCTTGGTGTGACAGGGCGTGTAAACATGTTATGCGGCACTACTGCGTGTTAATTACACTACTTAAGTCGTCATTCCAAACAAGTAGCTTAACCAGATTACACAGTAGGTGCTTAATGTCGGTCTTGTTTAGTCCAATTACTGCTGTTTACAGCCGGCGAGTCTAATGTATTAATTCTCTCTCACAGTGCTATGGCGTTCCCGTTCCACCAGCGCGCTCAGAACGTTTAACTGTAGTCTCGGGAAAAAGTAAGTGCACCACTGGTTGTGTGACATACAGGAATGCGAGGTTAAAAGTCCATCGGTGGGCAGGCGTTTCTCTTTAACAGCAGCGGTCACAAATATTACACTAAATTCATCCATTCGTTATCTTCCGCTTAATCGCCGCGGGGTCGCGGGATATTACGCTAATTTATATATAACACAAAATAAATAGATAGACAAAATAGAAATTAAAAACCTGCCTTTTAAGGCCTGGCATTGTTACAATGTTAGAACTGTACATAGTTCTGTACTGAACTCTGACTTAATAATTAGAACTGATTGCCCTGCTAACTAATTACATCTATAGCTATGTTCAATTTAAAAAGCACGTTCAAGTTTTATTGTCTTTTTAACCACATACAGTGGTGTACAGTACACAGTGAAACGAAACAACGTTCCTGCAGGACCAAGGTGCTACATGGAACAATAAACTACACAACATTTAGCGCATGTGTGTAGCATGTGCAATACGGGACAATAAACAATAAACACAGGAACAAAAACACTACACAGACAAATAAACCATAAATACAAGGTTATCGCTTAACTTCCACCTGATCAAGTCAATATCGTCAGTGCACTACCAGCCAAGGTCTTAAAAATTATAATAGAAAATAAAAACCTGATTTGTTTTAGCAGTTTTACTGCTTATTTACATCCATAACTCTAAGTTCCATCCGATCAAGTTAAGATCGTCTGTAGGTCGAGGTAGATAACGGCCCAGGTCTTTAAAACTAGTACGAGTGAACCCTTGCGACCTGTAGAGTCTGCATGTCCGCCCTGTGTCTGCATAGGTTTACTCTAGGTACTCCGGTTTCCTCCCACATACAGGGGTTAGACAACGAAACTGAAAGAAGGACGAACCACATCCTGCAGGATTAACTGTGGACGCAGGAGGAGGCTGTCTGAAAGGGGTGTTCGGGTGCTAACCCGGATTGTATCCAAAACGCATAAAACCACGGCTGCCCGAATCACGGCACAATTCAATGTGCACCTCAACTCTCCTGCTCCTGTTGGGCTGCTACAGCCAAACCTTTGTCTAAAACCAGGTGTTTCAGTTTCTTTGTCCAACCCCTGTACGTGTGTGTTAGGTTAATTGGTGTCTCTAAAGTGGCCCTTAGTGTGTGAGTGTTTGTGTGTGCCCTACGATGGATTGGCGCCCCATCTAGGGTTGTTCCTGCCCTTGCACCCAGAGTTGACGGGTGGTGGGCACCGGCTGGACCTCGAACCCCGTGTGGATTAAGCGGAAGATATATGGATGGATGGATATATGTGATGTACCCACAATGCCAACATTAACACAGAATGCCTGTAAATGAGTTAGTATGGGTACTGGATGACCCACACTGAGTCTCTTAGGACCTTATTGAAGCTTCAAGCTAAAAGCAGCTCTGTAGAGGTTCAATTTCCAGGAAAAGAAAGGTTTCAGGCAGCAACCAAAGGCACATTTTCAAAGGTAGCCCCAGACCTGAAGCCTTGTCCTGGAACCAGCCAACATTTACTGTAGCACCATCATCATTAATAGTTTTCTATATATTAATTACAGAGTTCGGCCTTAAAGTGTAGTAGGTCGACCACCCGAAAAGAGAAGACTGACCTTTCCCAGATGGTTGTGGGACCACAAAGCCAGGCAGCAGAAAGGGAGCCCCGGTTGTCAAGCAGGCTGGCTTTAGCTCAGTCACGCCATACGTGGTCAAGGACGTCACCAGGTTCACCAGATCCTTCAGAGCATCTTTGGATTCGTCCTCTTTGGCCTGCTCCAGTCTGTAAATACAAGTGAACTGGTTACAACACTGGCGGGTCTAGTACACGCTAAAAAAATAAGCAATGCAATGAGATAAGCAAGGGCACGGTTCGTTTCAGCAGATAATGGCAGAGGGTAACGTGTGGGATGCACAATAATCCAGCTTTGTTCTTAACTTGAATTCTTTGGCTACAATTAAAGAGAGTTGAACGTTTTATTGAAGCTGATGCCACGACATAAGGTCACTTACCAATTCATTAGGTACACCTTGCTAGTACTGTGTAGGACCCCGCCTTTGGTCCTCAGAACATCATACATCATACAGCCCCAAACCAAAAGAAGTATGGAAAAAGCATAGTATGGCATGCATTTATCTGACTTTTCCGATTCATTGCAGACCTGAGATTGTATGAACTTGAGATAGTTCTGGTCAACTTCGTTTAGATTTTAACTGAACAAACTGGTGCAGTGGACCGACTAAATAGATGCCCAGCAATTTAGTGTTTCAGGTGTTACTTTGTCTCGTTGTGCAGTTGAACAAGCGTACCTAATAAAGTGGCAGGAGAAAGTAGGTTCTAAATGCACAAGAGGACAAGAGGTCATGAGGTAACAGGCATCAACCCAAAAAAAATTTTTAAAACCTTTAAAAAAAAATTAAATTAAATAAAAAATAAAAAAATTTTTAAAAAAAATTAAAAAAAAAAAAAATTTAAATATATATATATATATATATATATATATATATATATACACACACACACACACACACACACACCCACACACACACACACACACACACACACACACACACACACACACACACACA
>JAUZST010011108.1:0-12084 GCA_034779995.1 Parotocinclus haroldoi | reverse complement strand
CGATCTTAAATAGTATATATATATACAGTATACGGCAATCAATCACAAGCTTAAGTTAAATTGGTTTATATTGATTGTGGTGACAATAGTGTGGACCAGTTAAACTGAAAAACATTTTTATAAGTTGATCATTACAGATGCACAGAAATTCAGTTCTTTTCCCCCACAAACACATCATGAAAGGAGAGACTGGAAAAGTTCATGTCAGACTGGGTCAGAGAAATTTGAGTAAACTGGAAATGAGATAGCATATTGGTTAAAGCACTGGACCTGATGGTCCATTCAAATTCTGACAATTCTCTCTACAATCTGAGATGTAAGTTGCTCTGGATAAGGGCATCTGCTAAATGCTGTACATGTAAATGTAAATGTACAAACCCTGAAAGCAAGTAACTACCCACACTGCTCCAGACTAGGGGTTTAAATAGCAGAGGATGCAATGGGGTAATGCAAGAGAGGTAAGAGGAATCAATACAGACACAGTAATGTCTGGAATGGAATCAGGAAATCTGGAAACGTAGCAGAAATAACTGGATATAAAGTCAAGTGTCAAAATGTAACTCCTCAATAATAATTACTGTTAATAAAAATAAGAAATCATTCTAAAATGGTTTGTTTACTTCGTTCACCTGCACGAATCGGTGCAAAAACGTTTGGTTTAAACAGCAGAAACTGATCAAAAGCACAAATGTTGGCCTTGTGATTCCTTTTAAAGTCCAGATGCATGTAATTACTGTTCATGTGAGACATCAATAATATACATTTGTGATTCATAAAACACAGACAAAACGGCAATCAAAAAACAAACAAATCGTGTTGGTTGCTCACTCTTGATTGAAATCCTAGGTTTGTTCTCATGATTAATGCACGTGGAACTTTCTAATCAGAATCACAAATGCATAATTATATAATCATCAGCTAAAATGTAGTAATTATACCTGCTCAGATGTATCAACGGGTGAGAATGGTTTATGTTAGTACTAGAAAGAATATGGCAGCCTTTATTTGATTTCATTCAAATTCAAGTACTAATTTGATTGGATGGGCTGCACAGTAGTTTGGTGGGTAGCATTACTGCCTCACAGCAAGAAGGACCCGGGTTCAGTGCCAGGGTGAAGCGACCTGGGTCCTTCCCGTGTCTGTGTGGGTTTACTCTGGGTACTCAGAGTTCCTCCCACAGTCCACAGACATGCATTAGGTTAATTAATTATGCTAATTAATTTTTGGCCTGATCCGAGTGTATATATGTGACCAGTCTTAATGTGAATTTGTGTATAGATTAAACAAACAACACTGTATAAGTGAAGGAGAACATTTAATATGATAAATTCCAGTTACTATGGATTATTTCAGCACTGTTGTGATGTCATTGTGAGATATTATTGCTGGATGGGGTAAATAGTATGATGAAGAGTGTGTCCCTCAAACAAGATTATTATACTGTTAATTTGAATTTGTGTAGTTTGTCATTATTTCTGCATAGGGATCATAGTCAGCAGGTAGAGCCTCACCCTATTTCTGAAAAGAAATGTCTTTCAGTGAAAAAAGAAATGTAGTTTCAGTGATGACTCACTGTTATTCATCGTGTCTTACAGACAGACCATAATCACAACAAACATCACCGTGGTAACCCACTATGCAACACACTGTTTTGGTTTCCGGTATCACATGCCCCATACAGTCACACTGCTAAGCAACACATTCCCTAATACTAAAGAACACATATGGAGCCAGGCGTTTGTAATTCAGGTCTGTTCTCCTTCTGTTTTTATTCAGTCAGATTTATTAGGAGACAAGAAGCCTTTGTGAGACTTCAGATAATACAAGTGGTTAACAGCGCCGTGTGTGTAACTTTTGCCCAGAGGCTACAAGTGAGAATTCCAGTAAAAGGGTGTATATATTAGTAAACAAGATGGTGGAGCAGCTCAGATGCTTTCTTTTGGTGGTTGTATCAGTAGAGTTTTCAGCATTTCAATTAATTTACTCAAATTGTTAATCCTAGCCCAGCAATCTCCAACGGAAATGCAAACACAGGGTGGGGTATTGTCTATTTATCGATCGTGGTTCTTCTTGTTCTTCTTGTTCGATTCCAAACCGTTGGAAAGAAATGTGTCAAACCTTTAGGAAATGAGAATATCCTTTTCAATATTTCAACTTCAAAAGTAATCAAAGTAAGTTATTTAAGCCTATTATAAGTAAAAAACGTAACATGGTTTAACGCACTCAGTTATTTAGGAGCACCAAACTTCTCTCAATTACGACTGGTCATGAGTTGTCTCTACGACTGACATGACATATATGTGGTCCAAAGGAAAATTAATTAATTTTATGTTATGCTTTTTACTTATAAGAGGTTTAAATGGGAAGGAAATTATTACAGGTTCATCATTTCAGCACTATAGAGCATTTATTAAGAGTATTAAGTGATATAGGTTTCGTGTTTCTAGGTCAGTGTTTTAGGACATTATTAACCATGTAAGCTTTGTTCTTATTAAGCTTTTAAGACTCTCGTGGCTAATGCAGCGTTTAAGCTAAAATGCCGCAGACAGTCAAACTTGCTGTGCTTGCATGTGAGATCATTGGTCTCTGTAAATGTTCCTTCAGAGTTGGACCCTCCCCCTGACCAAAGAAAGCCTTATTTCCAGTTTGACTAAGAAGTTCCACTCATCTGGTTTGGGTTTATTCAGCTTCCATGTTTAATGGGGCTACAGAAAAATAATGGTTCGATGTGCCTGCAGACCATTTCTGTCTTTTTCCACTAGCCTTACCAAAGCCACATTCGCTCTCAAGCCACCTAACCGAGGACATGTCTTGTCTTATGCCATGCGTGTTCATATTTTTGCTTTCATTATGACTGATTATACATATATAAAATATATAGTAGTCGATTATTGGAGTGGAAGTTAATAGAACATACTCATAACCACAATCTGGCAATATGACCAAGATCTTCAGATGTTTATTTTAAAAATGGGAGGTATTTCACGGTAGGCCATGGACAGCCTTTTTCAACCTTTAGTCTGTTACACTTTCTCTGTGCTCTTGCTCTGATTTGGATCCTTCTAACAGTTCTTGGAATCACAGAACAGCCTGCATAGCACATCTTTTCAAATCCAACAAAGGAAAGTCATTTCTTCTGAAAGGATTCTCAAAATGTGACAGATTTTTACACTTGAAGCACTGAAATGTGCAGGGCAATTTACCTGGAACGTCCTGGATAGCGACTTTCACATGTGCATCCTTGACACGACTATAAACAAGGACACACCTTTTCACACCAAGAGATCCATTTGAGAGTTCTGTTTGAGATTCGTTTTACACGGGAAGATGTTTATTAGTTATTATTACATGCAGTTCTGGAAAAAGTAATGAGACAACAACAAAATTGTTAATTTCTCTGGTTTCTCTCTAAACATTTTAGTTCATTCCATAATATTACTGACATTCCAAAGAAAATACGGTGTTTTCAGACCTTAAGAAATAATACAAATAATAAAGAAAGCAAGCCAATTTAAATTGTTTAACAAAACAATACTACTGTTTTAAGTTAGGAAAGTTTCTGAAGTAGTATTTTCTTTCTAATTAGTATTTCAACCACAGCTTTCATGTGTCTCATACTTTTCCTAAAAGAAAAGGTCCAGATAAGCGCCTAATCAGTACCTCAGTAAATAGAATAAGGTGTACCTGTGTTGGTATTTGTCAGACACTGGACTGGAATTGCTACCATGAATTTAAATGTTGATTTTTGGAAATGTGGAGTACTCTCTTAATGTTTCCAGTCCTGTAGATTCAGGTTGGAATAATATACTTTTTAATGTAATGTTTTTCAGTGTAAAACGATTTCCAGGGAAAAACTACATTCACTAGAATTGTCCAAATTGTCCATATATACACACACACACACACACACACACTTATTTACCACAGTCTGCATATCACTCGTGAACAACACATGAAACATAACAGCACTGCCTTAAGAGAAGACTAGTTAATAACTGTGCTGCTCGATTGTTGTCTTTTCTGTACACTGACATATATTAAATAGATATTAAATACACAAATGTTTGCTTATTTTATTACTTACATATATATCTCTTTTCTTTCCTAGACTTTAATCTTGAGGACGCCTTTGGTAAGTGTCAGTTTCAGTATTACTGTTTTGCTTTTGTCCTATTCAGCGAAAATCTTGGTCAACGTATTTTAAAAAAGACTCCTTGTTTATTTAGAGGACATATTGTTAAACGTGTGTGCATGACATTTGCTTATTACAAAGATAAATTGTGTATTTGCTTTGGGTTTGTGCTCTGTTTTAAAGTTGTTAACTTTGGCTTTCTCCTTTTTTAGATGATGATCTTCCTACAACAAAACCAGGTAAAATATTATGTATCATGTGTATGAATTACAGGGGGTATTTTGTTGGGAATATTTCATTTAAAAATGTTCCCTCATTTTTGTGACCAGTATATACAGTATGTCAGGTACAGTGGTACCTCAGTACCACAATCCGTTCTGGAAAGGTGGGTTAATGCTAATCTTTTGAGTACCAAGGATCTTGTTTATCAAAAAAAAAATATGTAAATTGTAAAGAAAACAAATGTATATTACACATTACACCTAAAATACGAGACAGCACCAGGAGAGGACTTTATCGTATTATATTTAGTTAATGAATTTTATAGGCTGTGACAGTACAGTATAGGTCTCATTAAGAAGACCCAAATATATTAGTAAGATTTCCATTTTGTAGTGTTTTGAATTGAAATATATGCTTAAGAGATTTGCTTTGCTTTTTTATCAAACACATTGCTATGGTGAAACATTATTGCTTTACTCACTCATTGCTTTACTCATTATTGATTTATTCACACATATTTGTTTGAAACTTAAAACCTAGCCTGGCCTAACTCTAACCATCACTATGATTTTCACATGTATCTGCTGATCTGGAACTGGCATCGTGGGTTTTCAGTGTTTGGAATAATCTGCTGTGGTCGAATTCATCATGTGAATTATAATTTAATTATTCCCTTTTTCCTACAGAACTTCCCAAAACAACAATTAAACCTCCCAAGCAGAGTGGTGGTGAGTCTAAAGAACACACACAATGCGTATGTTTATGTAATATAAGGCTGTTTAAATGTATGTATAGAATAAGAAATAATAGTTTTAAATATATTACATTTTAATGTGTTATTATTTTACTTTTGGAGTACAATTTATCACAAATCCCCTTGGTCCCCACTTTTTTTAGGTAGGAAGAAATAGGCATGATTATTTAAATATTATACATTTTCAAATTATTGCTTTCAATAATAATAATAATAATAATAATAATAATAGTTAGTTGGAGCCTGGACGTAATGTCAGTCTATTGTATGCAGTAATAATGGGTTTCACATGACCGCCTTGATAAGGTCTGTTGCTATTGAAATGAATAAAAATGTAAGAAATTTTGCATTTTTTGTGCATCTCCATTGTGGAATCCATTCAAATGATCCGCCCCACATTGACTGTTCACTAGGGTGTATGGTCACCAAAGACTGCCAAAACACATTGACAGTGATGGGTCATGAACAAAATGATATTGTCCAGCAGTTCTTGTGCTGCTTGTCTTCTTCGTATTCATTTTGAAATATCCCCTAAATCTGTAAATAAAATTTGAAACACTATTACGGATAATGACTACCAAAGCAATTTTGTTTTCTGCCTTTAAGACTGCAAATCTCGTTTCTGTTAGCAAGGGTTGCAAGGGTTTGGGCAAAATACTGGTCTGACATTCAGACATGCATTAGGCATATAAACGACAGATTTTTATTCCGTATCAACTCTTTTAGACCTTGGATGTTAAAGCAAACGGACATTGATGCGATGAATATTCAACACACACAAACATCTTAACAGTAAAATATGTAATAAATATATCCCGAACCTGTCTGGGTTGTGTGTGTATTCCTATGACATTCATGTCACAGTGGTTTTCCTTGTAAATTAGAACCATACATGGATATGTTATCACACATCTGACCTTTAACATGATCTGTTTTGCCTCTGTGTTGAGTGGATTTAAAAACCAATCAGACCCCTTACTGCATACAAAGTCACTATCGCCAGGTGTTAGTGTGTTTATATAATTCTGCTGTTACTCTCTTCAGCCTTTAGGATATTAAAATGTATTTCATTTCCGCCTTAAAAGATTTTTATATGTTCCCATGTGTTCAATGTTTTAATTAATATGAATGCACTGATTTGATCATCATCATCATCTGACTGGGTGTGTTCTTCTGTCTGTCATTGTGTGTCTGTCTGTCTGTATGTACTTGTCTGTCTCTGTCTCTCTGTGTCTTTATTTCTGTATGTCTGTGCTTTCTGTCAAATAAAACAGATTTGAGCGTGCGTCTCTCTCTGTATGTGTCTTTCTGTCTCTCAATCACTGTCTCTCTCTGTGTGTGGTGTGTGTCCCTGTCTCTCTGTGTCTCTCAATGTGTCTGTGTGTCTGTGTCTCTCTATCTGTATGTGTGCATCTCCCTGTGTGTCCTTGTCTCTGTGTGCATCTCTCTGTCTGTGTGTGTCTGTGTCTCTCTGTCTGTGTGTGTGCATCTCCCTGTGCCTCTCAGTGTGTCTGTGTGTGTGTCTCTCTCTCTCTGTACATCTCTCTAGGCACTTTTGCACCAAACAGTTGAAGGCACCGAAGTGACATAAGTTGCACAAACTCAAAATACGTTTACGACTCAAAATCGTCTAGTACCTCTTCCATCGCATATACGTTTAATAAAGCCTGAACTTCACTGTTATTTTTAGCATGGACATCTGTTGTTCATATAATTCATATGGAGTAGATGTATATTTAAAAATGCCAGCTGAGCTCAACAAATGCACTTGTGCACATCCAGACATGTCACTGTCTACTTACATAGCTAAGGGTTTATATCTGTAAAAAAAAAAAAAGGCTCTATACATGCCGCTCTATTAACTACGTTTGTTCTCAGTTCCTGTGGTGCTAACACAAAGGGGGGCACATTTCTTAGCACTATGAAAAAGTTCCTTTGGTGTCTCTGTGTTTGCATCTCTCTATCTGTCTGTCTCTCTCTGTCATTGTGTCCGTGTCTGCCTGCGTGTCTGGGTGTAGTGTTTGTATTATAAATATTGTCTGCATTACATTAATGTGTTTCTTATTTGAAGGTGGTGGCTTCAGTGATTCTGATCTGACTGATCTGACTGGTGATGATGGATACAATCCTGATCCCAGTAAAGGAGGTCGAGCTGGAGGTACGTATGTTTGTTGTGCTTTTCCAGTAGCTAACAAACAGCATCTATTTTATTGAAACCTGAAATGGAAAGGCTAAAGAGTCCAATATAATTTATTATCAGCTAATCACTGAACCAAATCTGCATCACATTAAAAAAGCACCACAATATGTATATTCATCCTAAAAGTATGACAAACGATGACTATAAACACAAACAGCTGTGATAATGGTGACGTCTTATGCTTATCTAAGTGCTAAATGTTAGAATTAATGCCTATTGACCTTTTATTCATTCATTCAATCATTTATTATATTTATTATATAAGGGCAGGAACAATCCATCGTAGAGCACACACACCCACACACACCCACACACACACACCCACACACACCCACACACACCCACCCACCCACACACACGCACATTCATGCACATTCATGCACACTAAGGACCACTTTAGAGACACCAATTAACCTAACACACATGTCTTTGGACTGTGGGAGGAAACCAGAGTACCCAGAGTAAACCCACACAGACACGGGGAGGACATACAGACTCAGAACATACGGACACAGAAAGGACCCAGAGCCAGAGCAGTTGAAATCGTAGCTCTTGTCACTTGAAACATCTTATGAACAAGCTCCCATTTTAATTTGAAGTTTAAATTAAACAAATAAATAGCCTGCAAAAATTAGAACATTAACATAATGTCATGATGTATCATAATGTAATCATAGAGGTGTTTAAACGCACCAAGCTCCACTGTAACTATGGTAACCACATCGATCGCATGACAGACGGAAACGTCGTCTGTCTTTTTCTGCCATGAATCCTTTTCATTTTGTGTAGCGTTTGTAAATGCTTGTGCTTTTGTTGCTTCCTTGTTGCAAACTGGATAGTCACATGACTACACATGGTGTAGAACGTGTACAAGAGGATAGTACAGAAGCACGCAGAGTGGGCATAAAGTATTGAAAGAAAGAAAAAGAATGGAAATAACCAGCAAGATCATGTTGGTTTTAATTAATTCTTGATGAATTTCCCAGGCCTAGCTGGATGTTTTTCAATCACAAGAAGTTAATAATGCACATAAACGTTTTATTAGAAAACGATAATATAATAGATTGCCTTACAATAGCTGCATGCTTATTCATTGAATCTGGGATTATATGGGCTATACTATTTCATATCTCCACAAAGTAACACCCCCCCCCCTTAATTTGCAATAGAAATTCCTAAGTGGCTCCTAAATAATTAAGATTTTTATTTGAGACGTTATTTTGTTGTCTTAATTTAAAAAACGAGTCTTCCGTGATATGCAGACACCACCAGCTCATATACGTACCACACGCTTAACTGGTGCATTGACTTTGAATGACTCACTATGCAGCCGAACTTGAGTAACCTTTGTCAAATACGGAAATGAGATGCAGTGCATCATGCAGGCAAATTCAGCCCATCTGAATGTTGCCGTGTGATAAGGCTTGTTATAGCACTTTGATAATAAGCTTGTGCACTCAGAAAGGCTTTTCCTTTACTGTTTCATGAGCACAGTACCATGCGGGACTGTGGTAGCCTAGTGGTTAAGGTACTGGACTCTGGACCTGAATGGACCAGTCGCTCTGGATAACGGCATCTGCTAAATGCCGTAAATGTAAATGTAAATGGTTAAGGTACTGGGTTATGAGCCACTGGTCCAGGGTTCAAATCCCACCTCTGCCAGGTTGCCACTAATAGGTCCTTGAGCAAGGCCCGTAACCCACAATTGCTTAGACTGTAACATCAAAAAGTCACTCTGAATGTGGGCGTCTGCTAAATGACAAATGTAAATGAGCAGTGTTTTTGCCTTGTGCAATGAGGTCAAACGGGTCCATTTTAAATCAAGTTTCCTTTTCCAGAAGCGTCCCGTGTTCAGACGTGAATTGAAGCAATTTTTCAGATTCCATTAAGACCAGTTTTGTGGAAAGTCTTCCATCTTAGCTGCAGATTTCTCCAGCTACTCCAAAATAACCTTAAGCTGCTCGTTTGTTTTTCTGATTATTGCCCCCCATAATTCGATCACTCACTGTTGGTAGATGGCATGTAATTGTCCAAAATGTTCAAGTTTGTGATAATCGCACCCTGACCCTGGCCTATAATGTCGTCCCAGACAAGTTGTCTCATAGCTCGCAAACATTGGTACCTTATAAAAACACAAACCGGTGGAATATGTTCAGTTAGGTTCATTAGGGCCTAGAACTACAGCACTGCAAAAGTTTTAGGCCACCATTGGATTTATTTTTTTTAGCAATGAGGATGTATAATGTATTGTCAATGGTTGACCCCAATAAATTCAAATAAAAACATTGATAGATGGACCATTCCTAATTAAACTTATTTGGACAATAGAAGGGTCAACTTGGCATCTTGATGAAACTTCCAGATACTACATATAAGTGTAAGTAGAGGGCACACTATTTTATGATATATTTCTTACTTCCATTTGATACCGCATACAATTTCTTTGGTATTTGATGGTTGGATTCTAATACAGAGCCTGAGAAATAATTATATATGGTAATTATATATTTGCTAAAACAATGGTAAGTCTAATACTTTAACAGTACTGTACATGGTTGTTTTAAAGAAATATAAAACCTTGTGTAATCACAACATTTAGATGTTTTTATATCTAAATAAAGTTACAGACTTTTGAGTTGAACTATTACAGACTACTTTCTGTAGAATCTTGAAATTGACATAATTCAGTTTAAGCTCACTTCATGTCCAGGTTGTAACAATTTAAAAAGTGGAGCAGTTCAACAGAGTGAATATTTCTTCATGGAACCTTATTAGAGGTTCTGTGTGTAATTTGTGTTCTTCTTTTGTCTTTTTGTGCGATTCTGGCTCTAGGTGACTCCCACGACTCTACAGGTAATTATTAAATAGTCATTATCTGTCTTGGTATAATTCTGGAATACGTTTTGGTACTGTGTGCCAAAACTTACGACTGTATACACGATGACTGTATACACGTACCTTCCATAGTTTATGGGCATTGAAAATTACATCCTGATATATGATTATTTATACTGCTCACAAACATGAGGGGATATTTCAAAATGAATAGAACAAGATTAAAAAAAGAAGCATTTGATTTATTTCATTAAACAGCATCATCAGAAAAGCAAACGAAAAGTCAAATAAAGTTGCTTAATTACGCAACTGAGATGCAAACTCACCGTTAGTTACCGTGATTGAGTGATATATTTATGGGGGTGAACAGAAGCATGGTAAACTGAACCAGAGTGCCCCCACATTGACTGTTCAGTAGGGTGTATGGTCACCCAAGACTATCAAAACACACTGACAGTGATGGGGCATGAACAGGATGAGATTGTCCAGCAATTTTAGTTAACATGTAAGCCACCCAAGGAGGATGGGGCCCCTATTTGAGCCTTGGTCCTCCCAAGGTTTCATCCTTAAACTTTTTAGGTAGTTTTCAATCAAGAAAACCAAGGTTTACCAAGGTTATGTTATATTACTATGTCCATTTGGCATGCATTTAAAAGTCAAAGTCAAATTTATTTATATAGCGCTTTTTACAATGGAGCATTGTGTCAAAGCAGCTTTACAATATTATATTATCTTAAAAATCCAGTGCCAAATTGAGCAAGCCTAGGGTGACAGTGTCAAGGAAAAGCTACCTGAATATAGAAGGAAGGAATCTTGGGAGGACCAAGACTCAAACAGGTACCCATCCTCCTTGGGGTGCCTAGATGTTAATTAAAATAATTAAGTTGTAGTCATAGTAAAATGATGTAACTAATATAATTTAAATGAATAATACAATTTGAATTAGTAATCAAATGTAAATTAAATAATGACAAATAGATTTAAGATGATGAGTCCTCAGCGGTAAGTTATTGAAGGCACATTGTCTCCTAATAACTAAATGATGGAGGGAGTTACTGCACTCTGGTAGGACTGAAAAAATGTACATTTTTGTGAAAGCTTTTGTTCATTAATTTGTTTCTTTGATTTCTTTCCAGTTGTGGACGGAGGCGAAAGTAAAGGTAAATAGACTTTCTTAACCATATTTTGATGATGTGTCTTGTCTTGTCATGGAAACACGATACTGTCTGTCCCTGGGTGCTTATTCTCTGAGAAAGATGATTACTGCTTAAACTTTGTGATCTGGTGCTCTTTCACCGCATAGCCCTGCACAACACAAAGATAGCTGTTGTTGTTGTTGTGGTCGAACCATATTATTAATCATAATGCATGTTTTCGTGTATAAATTAAATCAGGGTGTGGTGCTGAAGCTGGCAGTAGTACAGATGATTCGATGGGAAGTGATTTGGTCTGGAATGCATGTAGTTGACGAAGTTCCTCTCTCAGAAGACAGAATATCTAGAGGCAGGAAGCATCTGGTTATTGCTTCTCTTGCCATTTGTCTTATGCTTCTGTTCTCATAAAGTGAGATGCAGTGCAAACACCTGAGAGTTAAAAGTGTTTCTCAAGTGTTCCTTTTTTCCACTCGTGTTATTTCCAAGATAACGTTTGCTGCTGTAAGTGCATGGAAGTAAATAAAACAGCAAAATGTCAATTGCTGCCTCACAGATAGGTTCTTCACTAATTAATCTTTTAATGAATCATTATATAAGTGGTAGCTTACTGAATTCTTGGAAGGTTCAGGTAGATACAAAATGTCATTTATTTTACCCTGTTCTTGTATCCTGTTTTGGTTCAGTCATCTGTGCTTCTCTTCCAGTCATGTAGATTGTGTGTGTGTGTGTGTGTGTGTGTGTGTGTGTGTGTGTGTGTGTGTGTGTGTGTGTGTGTGTGTGTGTGTGT
>JAUZST010011107.1:0-12084 GCA_034779995.1 Parotocinclus haroldoi | reverse complement strand
ACACACACACACACACACACACACACACACACACACACACACACACACACACACACACACACACACACACAGCAGGCATTAAAGGAAAACTCTGACCTCCGCTCTTTCCGCCTGATCCTCCTGATGACTTGGTGCCCGTGTGGGCCTGCTGCACAGAGACTCCACCCCCTGCACTGGATCCACTTCCACTGACAATTGCCTTTGCAACACCCTGTGCCACAACCTGCTTCTGCACCTTCGAGATGGCAGGGCTGGACTTGGCAACCAGTATCTGTCCGCTGCTGATGGCCACCTGCTTTACAGATGACTGTGCAGATCCAACAGGGATGCCCACCATCTACATAGAGAGGTAGCAAGAAGAGAAGAGCGAGAAAGAGAGAGAGCGAGAGAGAGAGAGAACGAGAGAGAGAGAGAACGAGTTTACAAGAAAAAAAAAAACAATTAATTTCTAAACCACCAAGAGAGCCACCACCTCTCTCAGGAAGGTCAGATATACATACGATACCGAGCATGATTTGCTAAGGATGCACTGACACACTTCCGCTCACGATTTTCCTCCAAATTCAAATACGTGTTCTGAACGAAAAAAAAAATACCTGAAATAACGGATTTCTCAGCAATTGAAAATGCACGATCGGAAACAGAAATTTAAACATCTAGTAAATAAAGTTCTGTTGTTCGAAAATCAAAGAAAGCAAACTGGCTGACAGCCTTTAAACGTACAGAAATTTCACCTTTAACCTGAAAGAGTTAAACAGCAAAAGTTACGCACGCCCTCTGGTGCTCAAAAATGCAACTGCATTAACTGGCATAAAAAAAAATAGAAGGCATGTGCCTTAATCGCTAAAATACACGTCAGAATTCGTTGCACCTCCTGCTATTTGACTAAGGGGAACAGAGATTGGCAACCTAAAAAAAAAACTTTATTAAGGAGGTATCATTCTGCATGGATGGTTTTAAAACGTCGGTGCAAAGTAAAAACAGGCATGCTCTCGATGTTCATACTGCCCACTCCTAAGGCTTTGGATTGTTCGTTTTTTAAGGCAAACTTTCTGCAGTGTGAAACGGGAGTCGATAAACCTGTAAAACAATAAAACCAGTCCAACGAATGCAGTTCATTTAACGTGCTTAATTTTAGTCATCGGATACAACTGGTGCTTGGGTAACGGTGAACTGCTAAAAAGGTGGATCTTAACTGTGCACCTTAGTTGGTGTGGCTCCACCTCCTGTCCCTGCTCCGCTCTTCTGAGGTGACACGGCAATCATATGGCCTCCTTTCACGGTCACATACTGCTGCTGCTGCTGCTGCTGGGCAGATGCTGTGGCTCCAAGCTCCTGCTGTGGAGGAGTCGGGGTGGTCACTTCTCCGGGTTCCTGTTTAATGATCACCTACGACAACAGATCAAGATCAAGACCGGCTCCGTTTACGCCCCATTACAGATTAGATTGTGTACAAGACAAGAGAAATAACCATTAAAAATATGAATACATGAAACGCGCGGGGGCTCCGTTAAATCAGCTGACACACCGAATCGCATCATGATACAAGCTGATGCTCATTAATGACAACGTGCGTTTTTGGCTACGGTATATTGGTGCCGCTGCACAGAAGCCACCTCGGGCCTCAGATGGACGTCCCATATAAAGAACTTGCATGCTCAATCAGCAGACTCGGCTGCTCAAGTCGGGTAAAAACTATTAATATCTCTGTGTGAAAATAGCTGGCGGTGCCAAGGGACAGACAACGCTGCAGCACCTTTTGAGCCTAACCCAGATAAAACAAGATCATCTTACAAACACACCTTCATGTACGTCCTTTTTTTTTTTTAATCTTTCTTCCAGAAAGGCCCAAAAACACATGCATGAAGAGAGTCTGTCTCTCACCTTGACTCCTGATGACAGGAAACTGCCGGTATGGACTTTTGGAGCAGGTGAGCGTGCACCTTGTACGGCACTGCTCTGTTTGGCTGATGGACTACCTGAGAAACAAGGAGGGGGAAAAAAACAAAACAGTTAAAAAAAAAAATCCTGTGTCCCGTGGTATCTGCACATAAGACAGAAATGTGGCACTCCGGCAGAAGATTGCAGAGGCTTTACAAACACCTATTCCAGCTCTAATCTAGGCTTGATTTCAATCGACTCGCACCTTGAAGTGTTCGGTGCAGGACTACGCTGCTCACAAGTGAAGATGGAGAGATTAAAAAAAGGAAGCATTCGATTATATTTCAACAAACAAGATTATCAGAAAAGCAAATGAAGATTTGAATGAAAGGGATGAAAACTGAACTGGGGAAAAAACGGTTGCCCATGTTTTTTTTTTTTGACAGATCCTAAAACAGTCAGCAAAAAAGATATGGAGTCGCAGTTCATCTGTCAAATTACAATTTGCTCCGGTTCTTGAGGACAAAGCCTTTTGGTGTCTTGTTCCACTTCTTTATATTCCTCGTTTGAACCTTTTTTCTTTAAATCCTGTCCTGTGTGCCCGTTCTGTGTGATTGTTTTCGTCCAAGACCATTAAGGCGAGATGCCTTTTGTTCATGTCAACTACATTTCAGACATACGAAACACGACTAAAAAGGCGCACCTGTAACCGCGCCACTGGGCGTCGCCTGACCAGGTTTGTCGACAACGACGTAAGGGTTTGCAGACGAGCTTGCCTTCATGTGCACAGGAGTGGAGGTGGGTGTTCTAGATAACGGAGAGTGACTGGGGGTAGAAATAGGAGAGCCTGGGGAAAAAAAAAACCACACACACACTTATGTTTTCTTGCCGAATATAAAACTGCGAATACGAACGAACTCAGAAAGCACCAAAACGTCAGAGGATGCAAGGACAGAACGTGATTGAAGTCTAAGGTCTTTTTTTTTTTGGAGTTTGTGGACGTGGGTCGTTGCTGCCATCATGAACACGCACTGCTAACATTATCCCATTTGTAGCCAAACATTTTAACCCTGCTCGTCCTGGTTAGCGTCATACGGGACAGAGATAGAACTTTTGGTTCCTTAACCCAAGCATGTTTCCACTGTCTAAATCAAAACGTGATGCCCAACCCAGAGAGAAAACATTATGCTAATATGTATTATTTGCATATCGTGGTGCTATAAGGTTAATTATAGAAAAAGAAAATACTAATTGTTCTATACCTTTGTGCTTATTCATATTTTTGATACACGTTTTTAAATCATTCACAAATTATTGTTTTGGATCTGGTCAAATCTGGGTGCCCCACGTTTTAAATGTCATTTAAAATGATCTGCTTGCTTTGCTTCACAAACACAACAGGAAATAGGTTGGATGAAAGACATTTTAGCTTGTGACAGAAATCAATATCTGGGAATCAGTGCTGATATTAAATAAAACCAAAGCATGTTAAACTGCCCTGTCTTTGCTACTCAGTCAGTACTGGTACACTATAGTACCCCGTACAGTACTGCTACGTTAGCAGTATTAGTCCTTAAGTGACTCTCCTATCTTGTACTAAGTGTAATGGATTAAATATTATTATTTACTTAATTCTACTATTAATACAAACGTAACTATTTCAATTAACACCTAGGCCACCCAAGGAGGCAGGGTCTCTTTCTGACTGCTGGTCAACCCAAGGTTTCTTCCTTATAA
Organism: Parotocinclus haroldoi; assembly: GCA_034779995.1. NCBI lineage: Eukaryota > Metazoa > Chordata > Actinopteri > Siluriformes > Loricariidae > Parotocinclus > Parotocinclus haroldoi. The sequence goes on along the minus strand of JAUZST010011107.1, from coordinate 8,466 downwards.
CATTCAGGGAGTTTTTTCTTGCCACTGTCGCCCTAGTTCCTGCGGTATTATGTCACAAACTGAACTATACGTCTGTACCCGGTCTTCTATTTATAATCAGAACCGGCCATCCAGGATAACGCTTTCAGTGCAGAAGCCATTTAAAATCGAACACGGATATTCATTTGTTTTCCTGTGACCCTCACCAGATACAATCTTGCAGCTCATGGTGATTGGCTGGAAGGACTTCCCAGGTGAGTCAGTGGGACTGGGTACCTGTCCCTGGGGCATGATCTTGCAGCTGGACGTGATTGGTTGAAATGCAGAGCTGGTATGAGAACCCAAGGTGATTTTCTCAACGCCTCTGGTCTGGGATCCTGCTCGCTCAGAACATGATGACCTAGTCGATTCGAGCTTTACACCTGAAGTACAAAAGGGGGGGGGAAACCCTAAAGGGACAGTAGTAGTAATAATAATAATAATAATAATAATAATAGCAAGAATAAAAAATTCCCTAGACGCACTGAACCCGTCACCATCACGAAACTTGAGCTGACGATTAGCTTTCCTATGAATAATTGTCATTAGCAATGAACTTGTCAGCTCATGAAACAGAACTAATGAACTACAAGCCTAAAGCGACTGAACAGGACATGTTTGATTATACGCCAATACGCCTCCCAAAAACCTCAAACATGAAAACGGCAAAAGTGAAACTCATTCAGCTAGCATACATGCCAAAAATATAGAATGAACTACACTGCAAATCCGATTAAACTCTGTTCACATCAACGATGGAGGTTTAGAAAATTCTAATACAAGGGAATACAAATCTGTCAACGTATACCTCGCATTTGAATGACAGAAATCTAGTACAAGTGAAGCCTTGCGACACCTACTGGCAGAAAACAGCACGGCAACATTGGACACGGTGTCGTCGTTTTTTTCTTTTGGCCAAACTCCTTAAAGAGCAACCGGTAGAGCACGGGTTTTTATAATCGAACCCTCCCCATCTATCATGGCTTGGTACCTGTGCACCCCCAGTACTCCCATTACTGCTGTAATAAACGCCGGATTTAAAACCAGGCCCTCAGACACTGCTACCCGTCCCTTGCGTATGACCCGTCCTACCTTTCTCATAGCTAGGGTCTGATGAGGGCTGGGAGGGTGACGGGGCACGCCGAAAACTGTGAGATTTCTGGACTGCTGTCTGACCAGACATTGAGCCTGAGCAAACGGGGGTTGCCAGGTGAGAGGACGAAGATGAGGATGAGGAGGAGGCAGGGGGAAAAGGGATGAAGTCTTCTCCCAAAGAATTTCTGTGCAGCTCAACGTCCACTACCTAAGGAAATAAATACTATCAAACATTAATGGTTTACTTTAAGCAACCGTACTGACAATACTTTGGCTGCAAGAGGGCAGGAATTAATTTCTTAATCGCTAATTTTAATCACAGGGAATGCGTATGCACTGGGGAGGACAGACGTCTCAAACTGTACAATAAAGCAAAAAAACAGCATTTTCTTCATGGTAATCGCGCCATACATCCCCTCTTTTCTCTTACCGTCTCAGCGCCGAGAGTCTGCAATCCTGTGTACGTCCTGTCCAGCTGTAAAACAGACAAACCCAGACAGGGTCAGACGCCATTTCCGCAACACAGCGATGAAGAATAATTCCCTGCTTATATAAAACTCTTCTGATGAAAATATGAACCCACTGGGAAACGAGGGAGGAGACATTCTTTCATATTTCATTCCCCGGCATGGTCTTAAATGATTGTTTTCATCTCGGCAATTAAACTCGATTCAAAAACCGCCTCGGTTAACCGAATACGCCCAGTGTCTAGGCTTTCAATCCCGCAAAGGCCACATTCAAAATAATAAACCAAATAGAACGAATCTGGTAATGAGAGAGAGAAAGTAAAAAGAGGAAAAGAGACAGGCGAGTGATGTGATGAGTAAAAGATTCCAAAAAAAGAAAAGAGCGTTTCAGAGATCAGTACAGAGTCTCACCTTCAGATGATGGATAATATCGATGCGCTTGTTCCGCTGATCTTTAAAGTGAATCTGCACGCGCACAGGAAACTCGCCCCAGCCCCGCCGGGTCAGGTGAAATGGGGGCTCACTGCGTATCCACACACACACACACACAAAATTAAAGCAATTCATTTTTATTATCCATTATACCCTGGGGACAACAGACAGCTAGCGCTAGAGCTAAGTTAACACTCTTGGTAAAGACGTCTGCATCTAATACCAAAGTAATTGGACCACAGCACAGGTGAAACTTTTGGCATTGCCTTTAGTTGATTTAATCCAGGATCTGTTTGAGATCTGACGACGGTGGAATGTCTCACACTTCCTTGGGCTGCCCGTTCGCCAGATTTAATGCCAATCAAGCATTTATGGGACCAGTCCAGAGGTGACAAACGGGTTTTCGCTCAACCGACTTATTTTAATTGTAATCACAACGTTTCATAAAGCTTCATTTGATCCCGGCGGGTCCTTCTCGGTGAGCTATTCTTTGCTCAAGGAGTTCTATCCGGGGGCGTTCCTTTTTTTTTGGCCAATTAGTAAATTTACACCCAGTGGTTACGGACTGTAATCGAAAGGCTGTTCCCTACATTCCAAATCCGGGTGCATGTCATTTAAATAACACCTAAAGGAGTGCCCAAAGTCATTTAAAACGCTTCAGCAGCGTCCATTCGGGGAGCATTGAGTAGCGTCACATGCCTTTCTCTCCCCTCGCTCACAAATATCCGCAACTCATTAACGACCCAAGCCGATTTCTGAGACCTTGGGCACGACTGGTGCCCTGCGGGTCTGTCTTAAGGTGTGGAATGTGGGTGCAGATTAACACTTACCTGACCTCCACCAGGTCGTTGGGCTTGTAGCTGGGGTGCAGGAAAAACCAAACTTTCTTCACAAAGTGGTCGATACTGGGCTCCTTGCGCGAGCCTCGTACATAGACCATCCACTTATGAGTGGATTGGTCATTCTCCTCTCTTTTGTCAGGAGCAATGTACCTGAATGGGGAAATTGAGACATCGAGAAGGGATTGGGACACGACGAGGGACAAACGGACAAAAACGCGTCTACGCGGTTTGCTCGTTAGCTCACATTTGGACCAGACTGGCATTGCTGCCTTTCCTATAATGAGCGCGAATGACTATCATTTGAAAATGAGGCGGCGCTATGGATGCTCTGTGGACGGCAGCATTCCACTCGTGGTTTCAGCGGTATCTCTGATGCACTTGCGTATCCCCACACCCACAGCTTTGGCGAAGAGGTCTTCACTTTAACACTGCATTAGCATAAACGCACCATGTTTCTATGCTCATGCCTGGTCAGCTTCCATTTCGGTGAACATTCTGCTTCACAGAACGCAGCGCAGTCGTTAAACGGTGCATAACTGCAAAAGCAGCTTGACCGCGGCGAGGCCTGTCCTTAGAGGAACCCGTCCCAGGGTGTTAGCAACCTTTTCATAGCCTAGACCATCTTGACGTAGAGCAACTGTTCTTTTTTTTTTTCCTTAGCAAGCTCCATATTGAACTTCCAGTTCTCAGTATGAGAGACCGTGAGAGCAAGAACACCAAACTGAACACACCTGCTCCTCATTCACACCCTTTTGTGAGATTCTGCACTTAAGCACTTGTCTGCGTTTTCGGGTTTTCTTGTGAACGCAGAATATAAACACTGAGCTGAAGTAAATGTTCCCAAAAGGCAACAATCAAACAGAGAAAGGTACTCTACTTTGAAACGTTGCCCACGACTATGGTTTTCTTCACATAGAGTCGCGACGCCTCCTCTCCTGTCGTGTGGAACGTAACGCGTTGTTCTGCAGATGAAGGCACACCGAATGTGTCCTTTGTAAAGACAGGGACAGTAAAAGACAGACGAGTGCTGGTTAATAACACCATCAGCCACACGAGATCGACTGCACATCCCTGTACACACACACACACACACACACGCGTGTGTGTAGAGATTGGACCGGACGGGAATTCTGTCCCCTTACTTTGCCGGTGTTGCGTCCAGGTCTGCGTTCCAGCTGTCCAGACTCGTCCCCTTTCCAACCTGGCGTGTCCCTCTCTCCTGGCTCGGTCTGCTGACTCAGAGACTCAGGCTCCGAATGGACTACAGAGGTGGCTTCGGAGCCCTGGTTCAAAGGAGAAGAAGAGCGCGATGGGGACTCCAGGAAGCGTTTGATAGCTGGATGATTCAGTGCAGATGGATCACTTTTCAAAGACTACAGTGAGAAAGGACAGAAGAGCACATGCAATATTACATTTGCCAAACGTGAAATAACTAATAGCAGTATGAAGCAGTGATCACATTTTTAGACCAACGGGCCCCCCCCGAGTGTGTTTCGAATGGCACCCATGTTACGGTGCATTAGGTGGCACCTGGCCACCGGAGGGCCGGACTGTTGCGGTTTGCATCCCCGGTCACTGTACATCTCAGCATTGCTTCACAAGGCAAGTCCCCATTTCTGTCAGTTTCTGGGACATCTGGGTTTTTTGTTTTTTTTTCGTTTTCAGGTGACACTTTGGAGCCTCCGAATCAGCCTGGTGGCGCAATCGGTTCAGCAAACCAGCAAATCAGTCTGACATCACGGTCAAACCCCATTCCTGTTTGTATCTAACAATCTACAGCAGCACACTCTCTGGTTAACAGGTGCCTACTTTATAAGATTATAATAAAGGGACGGCATAAAAACATTATGCAATTACATTGTATAATTATACTACTTGTATAAAGATAAATCAAATTTGAGAGTATTGTTTTGTCTCCCCTTTCGGACAGCATCAGAAGTCCCTGTTACACTAGGCAACGAGATCATTGAATCTGCTCAAGCAGATTGCTAACGGTCTGCTAACGGTTCTTGCGAAAAGCTAATTTGATTTCAAAACTGTATTTTCACCTTTATCACATGGCAGGATACAATTTAACCTTGTCAAAAGGAGAGCAATAGTACCAGTAGCTTATTTAGAAACCCTCTTTCTTTAACAGCACAGGGAAATCCGTTTTACCTCTGAAGCTTTGGGCAGACCGGCATTGGCGTAGTAACTGGCTACGATGCAGGCCCTCAACTTGTCCATCATCCTCCTTGCCTCATTTAACCGCTACAGAGAAGAAGCAGAATTAATATTAATTAGCACTCTTGCGGACCTTTTTTTTTTTTTTTTTGGTAACATTCAGTTTATATAAAAGGTACAGAAATAGCAGAATATCATTATTATACATTATGAATAATAAACAACGCTGGAAGTTTACCACAAGGCCACAGCATCCTTTCGTTTTTCGGAGCCCATGTGACAACCAGCATACGTTTACCTGGCTTATGACTTCAATCTCATGTTCCTTGTTCTTCATCTCCAGCGCAAACTGGTCTCTAATGATGGCTTCAATCTTCTGTACAGCGGCATCGCGCGCTAAGAAACGAAGTTTACAAAAAGATGGAATAAAAATCAGTCAAACAAGTGGGACATGGATAATGTTTCACTGTCTGATTATGATTATATAACGACCCTAATAACAAATCGGTAGAATTTGGCTGCATGTTTGATTATAAGTATGGGGGCACGGTCTGCCAATACTTGGAGCTTAGATACTGTTACACAGTGTTTAGCAAACATCTTGACAGAACCTAATCCCCAAAAATTGCAATAATGAATATATTGAGTAATACAAGTGATTCATTAGATTCCACAATCACGTGTTAAAGGCAGGTCATTATTTCATTAGTACCTCATGGAAACAGTCACTGAGCATCTGAATACTTGAATTTTGAATACTTGGCTGGACTTTTATTCTGAAGGACAGGTGGTGCGGTTGCAAACCGAACCTCATACTGGACAGCGGCAGTATGGGTCGATTTCGGACCTTGTTTTCAGGCCTGTGATGCGCTGCATTCGTTTTATAATCAAATGATTAAACCCTTTCTTTGGGTACCAGAAAGCTACAAATGAATTTCCATATTTCCAGCAAACTACCCCCTTATTAGGTACACTTAGTTGATTCACGCAGGCACGCTCAGTGTCCACTTTATCAGTTCTATTTACCATATAGATGCACTTTGCAGTTCTACAATTACAGACTGCAGTCCATCTGTTCCTCTGCATACTTTGTTGGTCCCGTTTTCTCCATTAATGGTCAGGACCAGCACAGATCAGGTACTATTTGGGTGGTGGACCATTCTCAGCACTGCAGTGACCCTGACATGGTGGTGATGTGGCACTGCATGTTAAGCTGGTATCAAACACAGCAGTTCTGCCGGAGTCTCAAATAGGACCACCTACCAAAAATCCGGTCCAGTCCAGTCCCCAGCATCCCACGTGAACTGATGAGGAATTAAGAATGCATGTTGACTAATGATCTGCACCTTTTGACAGGTAAAAGTATTCATGTGCAGTAACGGCCCCTGTTATTAGATACAAGGGTTCAATGGCTCGTTTGTGCAAAAATATAATCTGCCAATCACATGGCATAAAATCAATAAATCAATGCTGCTAATGAAGTTCAAACCGAGCATCAGAATGGGAAGAACAGTGATTTAAGTGGATCTGAACATGGTTTTCGGTGCTGAGCAGTTCAGAAACTGCTGATTTAGAGAACAGTCAAAAAAAAAAGAGAGAAAACATCCGAGTTCTGTGGGCAAAAAAAGGTCTTGCTGATGCTCGAGGTCAGATGCGAATGGCCAGATTGGTTAAAGGTAACAGTGACTCAAATAACCACTTGTTATAAAAAGTTTGCAGAAGCAGACGGGCAACAGCAGCAGAAACAAACCGCTCCTGCCAGCTAAAATCAGGCTACACACAATTAACACTGGCTCACCAAAACGGCACAGCACATCTGACAAATGTTGCTTAATGTAAAGAAACTTGATTTCTGCTGCGGCATCGGAACGGTAGGCTCACAATTTGCAGGGATCCATGTCTCAACGAACCAGGCTGCTGTTGGTGGCCCCTTAGTACCAACTGGGCATTGTTTAAAAGCCACAGCCTTTTTGACCTTGATGACCAAAACGCATCCCTCTCCTGATGGCTACTTCCGGCAGGAAACACACCGTGTCTCAAAGCTTAAATACGTCATCAGCTTAAACTGCATTCTCGCTGTACTGCCGCCACTGTCACAAGATCTCAGTCCAACACGGCACCTTTGGAACGAGGTAGAACGGGAGACTCGCTTCATGGACGTGCAGGCGACAAACCAACAGCAACTGTATAATAATATTATTAGGTCAGAATGACCGAAATCTCTGAGGAACGTTTCCTGCACCTTGTTGAATCGATGCCACGAAGAATTATGGTGGTTCAAAGGGGTTCCAGCCCAGTGCTGGTAAAGTGAACCTTATAAAGACGTGTACGAGTGTCAGTTAAAAAAAATAAAATAAAAAAAAGTTTAATAAAAGGGAGTTTACCGGTCTGTTCCAGTACTTTGCTCCTCTTGCTCTGCTGCACGTGGGTGATCTCCTCATAGTCTGGATCATTATCTTCCAGTTTCCTTTTAATCCCGGACATGCTTGATGATCTTAAAACATTCAGAGGTACAAAAAGAGGCACCTTAGTTGTAGACAAGCTCACATTTCATATATGCAGCCTGAAATGTGCGCGATGACGTTGGAAACTGGAATATGCAAACCATATTCAATCAACTCCAACAAATCTGCAGCCTGCAAACTGATCAATGTAATGCTGTTCAAGAATAGTAACATGCACAGCTAAAAGGGTTAGTTGACATTTGAGCCGAAACTAAATTGTGCATGCCAAATAGCTAGAACACAAACACAGAGGGTGCTCTGTTTATGAAGGTTTATTTGTGCACGCTTACAAAACAGCTCTAGCTCCGCAGTTTAGCTTGCCACACCCAGCCCCGAAACGAGTTCACAAATTGCGGACTTGCATTTCAGGAAAACTCGGGGATAGCCGAGGCCTTAGCATAGCCATGGGGCTTAAACCGAGCAAAAGAATAGCGTATATAGCGCGCACAACACCGCAAACACGGAATGCATGCTTTAAGTAGCATTTATCCAAACTCCCAGTATAATGTAAACCTCGGTCTGTAGGGAGTACGCAAGTTAAAACAGTTGCGATGAAATCTACAACGGCAGACTCGGCACATCCACGTTACCTGTAACGCCACAGCGACACAGCAGCTGAAGCAAAGCGCACATAAAGTTGCCGTTCCAGACACGTCACAAAACACACAAAAACCTACATTGGTTATAGTTTTCCCCACTTAGTTTAGTTCGTTTAGTTCATGGCCTCTCAGGCAGTAAACGGAGAGAATGTTTATTAGTAATGGCTTGTTTTCGAACAGACGCTAGCTAAAGCCCGGGCTAACAGTAAGTGTTATTGCATGTGAGCTAACAGCAGGCCGCGCAGTTTCTGTAACAGACCAGTAGATGGCGCGCAGATCATAGAAAGTGCTGTGTGGCTCAGCCTGCAACGCCAGGAACCATGGTCAAACGCAAGGTGGCGCCACA
>JAUZST010011106.1:0-12084 GCA_034779995.1 Parotocinclus haroldoi | reverse complement strand
GTTGCGGTTGCCTTAAGGAGTTTTGTCCCAAACCGGGGTTTGTTCACTACATAGTGCACTATGTAGGTACTCGCCCTTGGTAAAATTCTGTCAGCACGCCTAAGATACAGTGTCCAGCACTGGCGTGTATCTCCACAATGCATTCTAATTTATTCCATTCTAAATTAAGTGTCTTAGTTGATGCGGATCAGACATTTTGCACTATGTAGTTCGTAGGGAGTAGGAAATATGGTGCAATTTGAGCTACAGTTTGAGAGGCCATCGGGATAAGTACTAGACCACACTTATTGCTGTATTATTTATTCTCCAGGCAGGCGGCGATGGACATCACGGCTAAGTACTGCCAGAAGGAGATGGAGGAGTACGGCGCTTGTGTGGCCTCCAATCCATCAACATGGCAGGAACATTGTCACCACCTCAAACTGAAGGTGGCACAGTGCACCTCCTCACAGTACGTTTACACCCAACAGCTCTCTCCCAGCAAAGGAAACTGAGCCGCCAGTTTATGAGGAACCCCTACACACAAGCGCCATTGTTATCTGGATCACCCACCGTATACTCTATATAGAAACCCGTAGGTGGGCATCCAAACATGGCCATTAGTTTGACAATCAGGTTTTCTGCTAATAACCTTTGTTCTTCTAAAAGGGCTTTCCACTAAACTTTGGAATGGGACTGCGACATTGGCTTTTTGCGTATCTATTCTTCTTACATATAATATTGATCTTACACATTAAGCCCTGGCTCACTTTTGCCATTCCAATGCATTTTAATTGTCTGATGGAGTTGAGGTCAAGGCTCTGTACAAACCAGTCATGTTTAAAGACAGCAGGGCAGAAAGTTGATGTATTTGCAGTTGTTTTGACTTGTAGGAAGTGAAATGCAGACTCAGTACATCCTGTTCTACTGCCACTGTTTGACAATGGAAGAATCCAGAAATGTTTGCTTTATATTATAAATATCTTACATGTGAGTGTTGCTGAAAAGGCAGAGCTCACTAATTTAAGGGGTGTCCACAAACATTTTCTCATATAGTATGGCTGCACTTAGTAACATAGTAAAGAAAAGTAAAGAAAGTGAGTAGACTGTTTTTCCGCCTTTCAGGACTCTGTTTACTCTTTCCTTTCAGGGGGTTCGCTCATACAAGTCTTAATTCTATGCATATAAGGCAAATTTTTCTATTTCCTGTAGTATGTCTTTAGATCTCGGTTGTTAAAGTGAACGGATGTTGATGGGACAGGTATTAATCAACTGGTGCTCTGATTTTGTGCTCGCCCACCACCTCTATGATCTGGTCCTGCCTTCAGTTCGGATTCAAATATAGGTACGATTGGCTGTGTCTGAGGCACAGGAGTCTGCGTCTAAGATCGTCCTTGGCGATGCAACAGCCGCTCCTGCCTGCCCTGTGATGAATTCTACCAGATCCAGGGAAAACTGTATTTTATGCGCTGGACCCCTCTGTGACCCTGACTGGGACAAGTGTGGATGCAGTCTACTATGTAACCATATCACATGACAGGCTCAAAGCTGTATGGCAATACATAGCAATATAATCACAGTATGATATTTAGTTCATTGCGTCGCCCTGCCGTCAGCTCATATACCTTAACACGGTTATTTCTACCTCACCGTCATGCTCTGCTGTGTGCCCTGCGTGGTTCTGCTGTAGAAACTTTCCAAACGCACTCCTCCTGTTCCTGTTCGTTTTTGTTTCAGTCCAGTGATTAAAAAGATCCGGACAGACTGTGCTGGAGAATTCTCCGAGTTTGAACGCTGTTTGCGAGAGCACCAGGGCTCTGCACAGACTTGTTCACCTCACGTCGTACGCTTTCTGACCTGCGCCAACACGGTGGACGTTACTGGATTAAGTAAGCGAACACCTAGTGTATTCTGATATACGGGAGGGCAATACGCAATGAAACCCTTAATGCATTCTATTGGTCTGGATGTACGGGGCAGCCTGTAACCTTGCTGTGGCTAACAATTCTAAACTTTTCTATCTGTAGTGAATACAACACCTCAGCCAACGTGAAGCAAAACATCTTCTTTTGAGCCATGGGTCGTTTAACCTGCAAAACAGGAACTATAGAACCACAGCAGGAGATTTTGGGATACTGCAGGAATCTGATGCCAGTTATTTGGACACTTCATGAATGCAAGATCTGCACACCTCTTAATGTGACTTTACATATTTCAATAAAATGTGTTGTTTTTTTTTTCTGATTATGACGTTACTGTTATAGTGACTTTTGTTGATATACAATGAAATCCTGGTATAAAATATCCTGCAATAATACAATGGCTTTTTTAATCCCTCTTCAATTAAAATCCATGGGAATCTGATAAGAAACAGAAATACAAATCCGGAAACCCGTTATCTGAACTTTGATTTGTTTTTGAGACAAGCGATACATAGAATACGCAGTGCTCTTGTGCCTTTTGACTCACCCTGTACTCATTGGTATCATTAGCATGAGTGGTAACATCAGTGATAACTTCACATAAAGATTGATTTTTCCTTATGTTAAAAGTAATATACTCAGCTCAAAATCCTCTACGTCATCGGTTCAAGTGGTTATATTTGGTTTGTTGACTAATCAAAAGACTTCATATAAATTTTCAAGAAACATAACATAGTTTTAAACCTTCAACCACTAATAAATTCGTACAGAGTTTGAATTAGTTCAAAATCCAGCTTTTTAATTATACCAACAGTGACATGAAATTGAGACTTTAAAAACCTTATTCGTTTAGTACTCTTGAATCCTTTTTTTGTATTTGAGATATTCAAAGGTCTTGTCCTCATTTTTCATATACAACATGAAAATACGTATTTTTTACGTTTCTTTGTATCGCCAAAATGGCCTGAGGGACAAAGTGGGGTTTTTTTGGCTTACAATAACAAATATTATCTTTAAATGTAAACCAGTTATACTGGGTTTAATTATTCACACATGCAGTGCTGTGCAAAAGTCTTAGGCCACCATTACAATTAGAACTGTAGTTTTAGCAATGGTGCTGTATAATGACCATATATAACATATTGTTCAAAACTGAAGTCACGTTTTCACTTCAAAAACTCCATAATAGGCTTTCCAGGAATCTCTGACTTTAGATGTTTCACCCTGTTCCCCCTCTTGGCTGCTAAAAAGACCATTCCTGATCAAGCATCAACTTGGAACCTGTTGCTCAAATGCAAGGGAAGGTCACACTACACACTTGCCTATAGATGCTGTTTTTTCTATATTTTCCTATATTGTCTCGTATCCTAAAAAGAGAATAGGAAATAATTACATATGGTCGTAAATGAAGCAATGGTATAGCTAATCTAATGGTGACCTAAGGCCTTTGCACAGTTCTGTACATTAATTAGCAAATGTATTTGTTGTATTTGCCTGTTTGACCATTGTATCAAAGCTGCAAAACTGCGAGGCAAACCTAAAACCTTACTTTGAGAATGACCTCTTTGGGACAGTGGTGGCTTAGTAGTTAATGTTCTGGGCTGCTAATCAGAAGGCTTGTGATTTCAAATCCCACCTCCAACCTGCCCCTGTTACACTGGAAGTCACTTATACTAGCTCAGTTGTGAGTTCAAAAAGGACAAATGATTCCGCTTAATTCATAAATGTGCATATGTGATGTTAGTAATAGACTTTATATGGTCTTAATCACAGGCAAGATATTGTAGCTTTTTTTCTTCTTGTTCATTGCATTAAAGACATCACAGTTAATCTTTAATGAGATGAAAAAGTGTGGTACGGTCTCGTTCAGCTCCCCTTGGGTGTCTTTTTCCCCTTTCTGAGTCACTATATAATATTAAACTAAGGAATGTGCACCACCTCTCCCTCATATCACGTCCAGCTACCCGCTGGCAGAAGAATCAAAAGAGCAAAGGGAGATGATCTGGTAGGTTAGAATGCCTTTGACCGCTGATGTGGGAGTACAGAGCCACATTGACTGCCATGCCAGATGAGCTTGTTTGGGTTTTCCCCTTCTTATCGGATCAGTCAGCAAAACAAAAGAGCAACTAAACATGACGGTCGTTTTACCTGACGACAACATCCATTAAACTGATTATATTGTAAAGGAGAAACACAATATACATAAGCAGTATTCACTTGAAGAGATCACAGAACAGAAAGAAATATGCCTTAAAATCTCCATTTCGGCAGTTGTCCTTCCTGAAATCTTATTAAAGTTAGTGTTGTAAGATCATTTTCCTTCATATCCCAGTCACAGCTTGTGGCTTTTTGGTCCAATAGTGCAGTACCGTGGAGATCGAGATAATACAGACAGTCGGTACCAGTGAAACAATGATGTGCTCTGTACATTTTTCAATTTTAAATAAGAAATGTCTCACATATACACTGTGTCATGCTGCAACATAAATAGTCCAATACTGAAGTTCCGGCACACATCAGAAGCTGCAAAATATCCAACAGTTTCATACAAAGAGAGACAGTAGTGCTAGTTGCAACCATAGTTATGATACAAACACATAAAGCGCAGTACATTACAGCACAATAACATTTAGCATCTAGTGCTGCACACCCCGAAACACTGTGCTGATTATTATTAACACTCGTCGTATGCAGATGCTAGTATTAATGTACCTCTACCCTGTAAACGCAAGGCTCTCAAGACGACCCTGTTAGCTGTATTAAGACCCTGATCATCTCCTGACCCCAAGCAAACCCCTTACGATACGTAGATAGACTCCTACATGCATCATGTTTAAGACTTCCCTTAGTTTGGCCTTTCATAAAGCATAACGTCTAATAAAGCATTATCTGAACTGTAGGGCAAATGAATTTGTGCAGGACCTTTTGTAATTATAGTATAATAACTATAGCGATAACACAGGGAACAGTTTAGGGAGCTCAATACAATCGTGTCTGTAATGTTCATAACCTAGATGGGCTCATTATTCGAATTCAGACATTCCACCTATTGAAATAATTGTCTCTTAATTCCAGCTACAGACTGTAATATTGGAGACAACGCTGGTCTGCAGAAAAAGGTTACGTAAGCACAGTGTGTGTCTCTGGATGTGTGGTATCAGTGTGCACTCCCGGGGTTGGTTTCCGGATTTATGTTCCAGTGTTTCAAACATCAGAGACTCAGCCCTCCGCATTATAGTGGGGCACTGGGTCTTTCCCACACAGCAGACCGGGGTTGCCTCCAATATTTCACAGACGTGTACAGAATGTACGGTAGTATCAATAGGAATAACTGCAATTTCATCCTAATTTTTTTACCTGCAGTGACCATTAAGTCCAGTATCACAGGATGCAAATATCTGTTATAATGTAAATGCTCAGATATGTGTAGACCTTGTGTAGACTAGTTTTGAACAACACACAGTTATTCAGATTTTATTTGCATTAAAATATGCATTAAACCTATGATGCTGGACGTATGGCGCACTTTGTATATCTGTTTTTTGTGGCTACAGACAGCAATAATAACAGGTCTCATTGTACTTAGAAAACAACCAAAAACATAAGGGAAAGTGAAAACGCAATTCATAAATAAATTAAATTGTAAACAAAGCTTCACATCTGTAGATTTCATCTTTACACACAGACACTATTTTTAGGAGGGATGCCAGTATAATATAGTGGGGTATGAGACTTTCTGATTGGACATCTCTGTAACAAGTGTTTCCTTTATCATGTGCACCACCACATTCGTGTAAATATTCTCGACTGTCTCAGTGTTTTACTCTAATGCTCAATGTTACAATATAAAATAAACCACAATTATCTCATAATGAACTCAATACAAGTGGCTGGTGTAGGTGGAGGTAAGAAGTCATTTAGACTATGCACTTCCAGATTTTTTCTTCCGTTCTGAGAGCACGTTTATGTTTGAGCAGAAATTCAGATGGCATTAGTTTGGATAGCAAGGTTCGACTGTACTTCATGACTCCATATATGGTCATTATAACCTGATCATCAGAACCTTAGAATTCAATCTTAATTACTACCAGAAGGCTATATTTGTTCACAGTGTGAATCAAACTTCCCGATAAGTAGTACTGTAGGATAGGATTAATCCATTTTCACCTCCGAATAACTGTGAGGATATTCAAATGTTATTAATGATGAAATACACGAATGGACCATAATACAATAATAATCAAATAAATACATGAAATAATTGAGTCTGAATTTACTCCCATAGACTGGTATAATATACATATATGCATAATATATTAATAAAATAATACAATACAAAATATGCCTATGGACTTGTCTTAAATTTTTTTGTTTGTTTGAAGTTTTTTTGGTTTCATGAAGATTGGCATACTGTATTCGTACATTATCACCACAGACTGAACTGCATTACGCGCATCGTGGTTGCAAGCACGCCCCATTGAGTGTTTAATTAAGGGTGCCCATTTCGACATTTTTCAAAAGATTTAATTTGGGGGCAAAAAAAATCAAATGAATGTTTAATTATTTGAGTGAACGGACGTTCGAATTTCAAGGTTCTGCTGTTCTACATATAAAGACCACCTTTGGTAAGGCTCAATCATGTGTTCTAGTTCACTTCATGGAATTCCACAACCAACCTCGAGTGTCTATTACAGGTGTTTAGAATCGACATTGTGTTCTTTTCTCGGCACAGGGGACCATGCTGGACTTTTTTGGAACATTGGTCATGCTTCTCATACCCTACAGGTGCGGTGGACAAGGATTAGGCTGGAGTATTCCTTTAATCTTTAACCCTACACAAGGCCACCTGATGGAGTACGCCCCCTTGATCTGGATCACCGGGCGGATTTGTGTTTGGCTGGTCTTAATCACTCTGGTATGCACATTTTCCCTTTGCTCTCTGATCCCTATCCAGACTCCCTAAGTTAGCGGGGCACAGCTGCAGAGCTGACAGGCCACAGTGTGTTTATCTTTCCTAATACTCCCAATTTATCTCATGAAGGACCTAATAATTAGCTTGTAAGTGACTTAAGTTAGAGGAGGCTGAAGTATGTAGATCGAATATGAGGAAACCTTCTGGCGAATCACATTTAACCGAGTGATTTAGCGCCAGACTTCTAAAGTATTTGGATATAATTGTTCCAGATGTTTGTGTCTTAATATCCAAATACAAGCCAAAATTGTTTAACCATGTCTCTTAATAGTTTAAGGGGTTATGAGTTTAGCACTTCCTATGCAAGCTTTGTTACAATCTTAAAATGATATTAAAGTGTGTTTGGTTGTTTGCATGTAAGGATTTCTAAATGCATTTCCGTCCGGATGTCTCCTGGCTTTATCGAATGTGATGTGTCACTCTTGAGCTGTTTAGTCAGTGATGTAGACAGAGCAAGAGGTAATGTGTCGGGGATCAGCTGCCTATTCATGTTTATAACATGCCTATGATTGTTACATATATGTTCAGATGCGTGCAAATGTTGGCACCATGCACATTTAAACACTGGATAAGCATGAGGGTACAGGTGTCATACTCATACTCAAACCATACGCTGTATACATTCCTGTTTACTATCTAAACCACTGATTTAAACGACTCCATGTGGATAGTGATTGGCACAGCTCAAGTGTGATTGCTGCTGATGTGAGATTGTTCCGGCTGGGTGGGCAAACACCGGGTTTTAGGCAGGATTTTGTCTGTTTGTTTGCCGCGTCCCTCGGGGGCTGAGGTGGAATTAGTCTGCAGGCAGAGGTGAAGAGGGGTCACGAGGTGAAGTAGGAGTTTTGCATTGAATAGAGACGATCAATTGGATTTCCCACGCGTGCAGCTAACACCCCTCCGTCCGCCGTCGCCAAAAGACAATCGCCAAGGTGACCCAGACTTCCATCACTGTCCAAGTCATGGAAAACTGTTTCGGAGTCTGGGAGAATGAGAATCATGGAGAAATGGTAAGGGTGGACAGTGAGCTCACTGATACGCTGTATTTCACCTGTCTTACCGTAAGGATGCATCTGTTCAGGGCCCAGTTGTGGCGGTGTGAGGCCATGCCGGAACTGTTCTCCTCCATACAGGTTTGGGTCAAGAGCCAAGAGCTGCTGCCGAGGCATAGAGGAGTACGAGAGCATGCCGTCTAATCCGTGACTGCTGGAACCGTCTGTGAGTGTGATTAGAACACAAAGCGTTTGAGAAGCACAACATTTCAGATGGAAGAGCACCAGCTGTTAAACTAAATGCTTCTGAATGTGTAGGAGGTGCAAACCAGCTGGTACTCCAAATTCTTAGATGCTTAGAGCATAAAATCACTTCAGAGAGACTCCGGAACAAAACACCCATGAGCTGCAGGCATTTCTGTCTTACCTGGTCTCAACGGCGTCGTGATGGTTCTGCAATGCAAACCAATGCTTTACCACTGAGCCACTGGGATTCATAAAACACCCTTCTGGTGAGTTATGGTTTGAGCAGAAGCAGGGGAAGTGTACGTGTTATGTATGATGTCCATTGATACACCAGACCCTACTGAGTCATGCTGCTAGATCAGTCTACTTTGTTTGACAAGTCAATGATTTGTTTCTTTTTTCATAATACTCTTTTCCATTGACCTTCATTCCAACCATTGTAAGCTTTAGCATATCTTTAACCTTAACCTCAGCAAAAAAGGTCATTTCTGCTCAAGCTTCTGCTGATAGTAGCTGGCTTAATTTGGTATCCTTCTTAAGCTGACACATACTTCTGTTGCTCAAGTGTAAGGGGAGGAAACACTATATATTTGACCCTGCACCCTATAGAAGCTGTTTTTTTTTCAGATTTAGTTTTCAGTTTATTAATTTTGCACACAAAGGTCAGTATTCTATTAAAATAAGTGAGAAATCATTGAATGTGGTCATTATACATTGGCTAAAACAGTGGTATAGCTAATCCAATGGTGGCCTAATACTTTTGCATGACACTGTACGCCAAGCTGTTTGTGTAACACGTTTTTTAAACACCTGCTTAGCCATATAATGTAACACAGCTGTTATATACGTTCTTTTTATAATACCAGTGAATAACCTTGTAGCCCCAGAGCAAAACTAAATAAATGATCAGTGATTAGAAAACAACTATACGTGTCTTTTTTAGACACTTTAGAGCGGTCATTACATTCATTCAACATTAATATTTATTAATATTAATATTATAATAATATGATAATAATGCTGCGATTATCCTCTGGATATCGCTGTGCCTAAAACAGATCTGTCCAGTTACTGGGCAATCTGATCGCTGTACTGTTTATCTATCCATCTCTTACCCTCACTATCGTCATTACTCAGTCGGCCTCCTCTGCTCGGACCCCTCCTGCTCCCGCCAATCTGCTCCTGCTCCTGCTGCTGCTGCTGTTGTTGCTGCTGCCTGCGAGCAATTTTCTTCATCTGAGAACAGAGCAACACGGACATTTAAAAACAAGCTCATCAGTCTCCAGCGCCGACTCTGTCAAAGCATGACACGGCTGAGAATCAGTGGAAACGGGAGACGTGTTTTACCTTCGCTCTCTGGTTTTGGAACCAGACCTGCACAACCCGTACTGTTAACCCGGTCTCAGCTGCCAGGGTCTCTCTTACCTACACAGCAGAAACATTAAACATCTGACATGAATAAAACTGAAGGTGTGTGTGTATGTGTGTGTGCCTGATATATTCTGTGATTCCCTCACCTTTCGGCATGGTTTGGAAGACACCTCAAAGGATGCCTTGAAGGCGCGACGCTGCTGTGTGGTCAAGATGGTGCGTGGCCGCTTCGATCTCTTGTGCTCTTTACTGTCGTCGCCAGCCTTTCCTCCAACAGAGCTGCTGCCACCCTCCTCATCCTCGCTCTTTACTGTATGGAAGGGAAAGGGATGAGTTTTAATGCTGCTCTGTGTTTTCAAAAGAACGGATTACATCACTACACAGCCAAGCAAGTGGACAATATAACAGAATAAATGGATTACTTCATAACAGGTCAAAACATTATGTTCATCATGTGTTGTTTTGCTGTATCACAGTATTTTATTGTAACCTCTCTATGGGAGAGTCAGGATTACCGTACGGACACCATGTTCATGCAAAATATTAATTTTACTAAGTACATTTTATTAGAAGCAGCATGTACAAGTTGTTATCTCAAAGGATATGCAACGATATGTGTTAGAGTGATTATGGGACAAAATCTGCTTTCAAATTGTAATTAGCAAAGTGTATAAGGAAGAGATTGAATTCCTTTTACCATCGTTACCAGCTCTGTTCCCCACAGGGTAATAATGCTATGTAGAATGTAGGGAATCGCAGACAATTTTGGTCATATCCCATAATTACAGATGCTTCAAAGTCCCAAGAAGCAAAAATGCAATTAACTTTATTACTATAGCTTAAAAAAGCTGAATCAGTGTTCACCCAACTGCCTACATTCCATGCACACTGAATGAAATTACTGGGAAACTGGACACTGAATTCACAATGTCTGTGTACAAGATAACAAATAAATTAAAGAATGGTGCAGATTGATGGGGAGTGGGACTTAACCATATAGCACTCTGATTGTGATTGTAGTGAATGGATTTTTTGACTTCTTCTGTTTAGTAAAGACAGACACAGCCTTTTTGTTTACCTGATTCGGTGGGTGCAGGACTGATAGCAGCAAGCATCTCTCTTTCCTTTTCATAGTCTCCACGACAGAGCAGCTGCCCCTCCTTAAGCACAAACTCATCTCCTCGCTGGAGACGCCGCTCACATTCGCAGCAACTGAAACAGCCCAGGTGGTACACCTGCCCCAGCACACGCATGATCAACTCTGAGCGCCCGATCACCTGCAAGCACGCACTGCACTTCCGCACAAAAAGCCTGGCAAACACACACACACGCACACACACGCACACACACAAACATGATGATCAGTAAAAGCCACATAAAACACGTGTGCTGATATAAAAATGTTTATTTAACCATAATCAAACAAACCAATTTGGTCACCCATGGCTATAATATGTTGTTGATTTCCTAAATAAAATGTAGCCTTGGTTTTAATTCATAGATTTTTCACATGCTGGACAAAAATGTACAATTGTCTGTGTGGGAATGTATGGACTTAGCAGATCTTAGCAGATCTACTGAATGTGTAATAAGTATTTGGTGTCAACAGTCATTGCACTAAAGATTTTTTTTTTTTAAATAATGCGGTTCAGGTGGCACAGCAGCTGCAAACCGGCACAGCTGTGCATCCCGCCAGGTCAGGCAACACATATATATTCGGCCATGTCTGAGGGAGGGGAAGTCGAACAGGGGATTGCTGTAACAGCAACCTTTCCGAGCCCTGAGAGATGGACTGGTGCCTTGTTCAGAGTGTGAGTGTACATTTTCCTGAGCTCCCTGAATTCCAGCACGGGCACCACTATCTGAAAGCCAATATCTGGAAAAGATAGAATAAATGAAAATGACAGCAAAGCTCTTCTATCTGTAATGCAGACAGAATATTAAAAAAGCCGTTCCAAAGTCTATGTAATGTTTTCTGTACGACACTGGGAGGCAGCATTTGACAACAGACGTGTTGAAACCCAGCTGACAGTAATGAATTAATTCGACTCAGTGGTGTGCAGATAATACTGTACATTAATGGTGTCGAATGAGCGAGACCCGTGGGGAATCCCAAGCACGTGCGCATGTTCAGTGGATAACCATGACCTGATAGTCGTTCTCTTAACGTGCCCTATACTCCGCAAAAAACATTTAAAAAATCCTTTCCCAACAAGGTGGGCACTTTAAACGCACTTTGCATTCGCTCATAAATTCTTGCTAAATCCTTCATTCTTTTTCTGTCCAAGGCCTCCCTTTCTTATTGGTATTTTCTGGCAGAATGGCCGGTCCTCCCTTGCTCCCTCCCTCTCTGCCTGCACAGCTCAGCTCAGCTCGGTGAAACTAATAAAGACGGGATTAATTAGATTGTTGTTTAAACAGTGCGATGCCCAGACAGACGCTATAAACTCATAAGCAAGGATTGAGAATAGCATGGGGTTAATCTCTCTCCTCTCTTTTTTTCACACACTCAAATAAACACAGCTTACTCACTCACACACACACACACACACACACACACACACACACACACACACACACACACACACACACACACACACAC
>JAUZST010011105.1:0-12084 GCA_034779995.1 Parotocinclus haroldoi | reverse complement strand
CAAAATCAAGAAAGTGGTGGGCGTGGTCACCTCCCTCTGGTTTTGCTCTTGTCAACACAACTTTTCGGATTTCCTGACCTTTGATAAAAACAAATTCTCCCGGGGATCCCAAAAATTCTCCCATATCTCGCTGACCTGCTTTGTATCCGCTCTATGTGGCGACTTGTGGCTTCTTTTTCTTATTCACTCTCACGTTCTTTGGTCCGATTAATCAGAATTTTGGTCCAAATAAGTGAATAACATTACATGTATATAAGAGAATTTGTTTCGGTACTTTAGAATTCGGTCCAAATAAGCGGCTGGTCCCTTTAACCGGTGGTCCAATTAACCGGATTCAACTGTATTTTATTCCAAAGGACAAGATACTCAAGCTCAGTTATTCTTGTTGTAGGAGGTAAGTTACCCATTACAATTTCGTACATCGGTACACATTCATTTGATTGCAGCTATCAGCTGGTAAAATACAAAAATTTAGTTTGTGACACTTGACCTTTGTTTACAGATTTTGGTTTGATGTCAAGAATGTCAATGAGAATGCTAAGTGAAGCAGGACTAAAATGTGAAAACAAATAAAATTTTGCTGTGGTCTGAACCAAATGACCCAAACTTCGAATAGAAACATGTGATGCCATTTATGTAATTACATAATACATTTGTGGTTCAGCTGGCAAGGTTCTGGATTTCTGACAGGAAGTTCAAATCCCACCTTCATCAAGCAGCTGCTGTAGGCCGCTTGAGCGAAGCTCAAGTGACTCTGAGAAGAGAAGAGATTCAGCTAAATGCTATAAATGTAGTTGTAAGCTGGTTTTGGAGTCTTTAGCCCTGTGGCTCATCCACAGAATGTGAAATTAATTATCACATTTTCTTTGAATGCAGGACTTGTTCTGATATGGCTACATAGCAGTAGCTATTGCCATTGTGTGTTGCCACATGTAAACAGCACTAACACAAGCCACAAGCACAAAAAGCAGCAGAAGCTATGTGGCTCAGAACCAGCTGCTGGAAAGAGCAGTTGTTGAGAACCTAGTTCTAAAGCTTGGGTTGGACTTGCTATGGTTGGAATTTACAGTTACAGGGAACTGTGATTGACTGGTGTCCCACCTGGGGAGCACTATCACCTGCGCCAACTGGATTTCAGGACCAGGATACCCTGACCAGGATAAGTGTGGCTAAAAACATTTCACAGAAGTCTGGGCAGATATTTTGCAGTTATGTTTTACTTAGCTTATCAAGGTTTGCATTTGTGTAGGCTGAACGTCAAACCTCAAACCTAGTTTTACACCATAACCGAAATGCAGGAACCTGCAAAAACCTAAATCAGAATTAAATCTGTACTGTCTGTGCGCTTTTGGCGCTCGTTCTATATAAATGATGAGAACACTAAAAAAGCAAAAAGAATGCGTAACAGCAAAATGGTTCCTAACGGCCTATAAATCTAAGAAAATGCCTGTTTTACTAAATTACAGGTGAATTGGGATTTTTATTCACAACATATCAGCAGAACAGTCAGTTCCTGCATATGTAGGTATTATTTTTAACAGCCTCACTGATTTGCTTCAGGAAGGATCTAGTAGTTTGTTCCACACTTATGTATAACACCCTGCTGAGCTCTGAATTTATGTAAGTGTTTAGGGGTCCTATCAATATTTTTCTTAAGAGTTGCCAGTCATGTTTGTTGTGAATTGTCTGGGTTGATTTGAGCGTGTGTGTGCTTTATTGATCGACTGTCTTCAGGTCATAAGTAATAAGACTGGATGCTTGATCTGGATTCAGCTTTTATGTTACTTATGGAATCAGCGAATACATAAACGGACCATCATCATGTCATAGAATATTTTGATCAGATCATTGTACAATGCAAGCCCACCTTTATGCTTCATCCTTTGAGAGGAAGTTTGCAATTGTTACATGTTCCAGGCAAAAAAGAACCAATTACAAGAGGTGTTCTGGGCCGCAAAATATCATTGTCAGCTTGTCAGAGTGTGTCATATAAAAGAGAAAGAATAAAGACAAATCTCAAAAGTGACATGACAGACGTCTTGTTTTACTTCTTTTTGCCTGACTTTCTCTTTGATGCGAGGTTGTTTCAAAATAGTAAACACAACCTCTTATATATCCTGAGCTCCCGACTACTAGCTGTAGAAAAAAATCATATGTTGTGGCTTGATAAGAGGGTTTTATTCACTCTGCGAAGATATTACACTTGTGGCACTGACTGTCGCTGAAGCATTAAATTGGAGAGCAGCTCGAGTTAGAGTTGAAGATTTACCGAGAATAGATTCTTCGCTAAGAAGGGCACGAATTGTTTACAGGTCATCAGATAAAACAAATGTAGTATGACTGATCTAATCTTCCTGCTACCACAAAACTGAAGCACTAACTGATGGGCTTATTTTGTTTTTCGATTTCAAATCCACACAGACGCTGTAAATTATAATAAAATCTGAAATAAAGACCTGGGTTACTATGATCCCAAATAAAGCTGGTGTCATGCATGTGTGGGTTATTTACTTGCCCAGACAAAAGTGATGTTTGAGGTAGGTGCAATTTCTAATAATATTTTATGACCGGGTAGGATGATATCTCAATGAGAGTTCTTTTAAGCCAGCATGCTTGAGAGCAATACAAAAATACTGAGGTGAAATCTACCAACCACTCACCTGACAATAAGGAATAAGGATTTTTCAATATATTTAAACAGAGTATGCTGACTAGTTAAATAGTTACTTGGGGCAAGATCTGATTAAGACAGTGTTCATTCAACAGTGGCCTGACCTAAACTCGGTCGAACATTTATACTCAGTAACATCAAAAGACTCTCTTTAGAATATTGTTAAAACAGTTAACATGCTAGTATGACATGGATCATTTGGTTTTGCTCACACGTGTGGAAGTCATAACAAATGGGGACTATACCAAACAATTTTTAAATCATGTTTTCATGATACTGATTGTATAATTTGTGATCATATCTCTGTAGCAGACCCAAAATTTTGGTCCCCACTGTATAGTCAATAAATATTTTGCACTATATTCCAGTCATTAACGAATGTCAATTTCAACTGCAACTGTGATCTGATATTTAATATTGCAGAATTGATGGCAAAAATCGGAAAGTTAGAATAAGGAAATATTTCCATTGGAGTTATGGAGTGTAAGTAAAAGAAATGCAGCTAACAACTATTTAACATTCCAAACATGCTTACACTGTGTAGAGAAATTGATTCTGATTATTGTCTCAATATTACTTCAAATAGTAACAGCCCTTTAGTCAGATTGAACATGCAATTGTCAACCCCTAAAATTACTTCTAAATTTGGCAAATCACATTGCTAATGATTATGCATTTTACCTCTGGGTGGAACCTCGACACACTATTGCTTCACTAAGGCAAATCTGCAAAATGGACATGCTGCTCGGCTAATTTCTTCGTTTGTGATACAACAGTACATCAAAGCCTCAGTGTAGTCAGAACATAATGTTGTAACTTATTGCTGTCCCATCAGAGTTAATATCTCAATAAGAAAAGGTCAACAAGAATGGCTCCTGGCAGAACTGAGCTGTTCATTATTTGGGCGTTATTTGTTTTCTGCATGAATAGGATGGGATTCATTGAAGTTGCACAAAAAACAGACAGCAAATTTCCCTCTGTAGACTTTATAAAGTCATGATGAATAGATGCTTGAGGTAGCACATTATACGATTCATATTTACAATACCGCAATACTTGACATAAGCCTCTATACCTCCTTAAAGTAGTTTTAGATTTACTTATAAGTTATTATTATTATTATTATAGGTTGTAAAGGTGCGCTTGACTTATTTAATAAATGTAAATGTAAAATAAATGTAAATGCAATTTCATTCTCAATACAAATTGAAAGGCATAAAAATGCACAGCCTGCTCACAAGCAGGGCAAACAGCATAATACTTTAATAACAAAAACAAGTATTTAATAAAAAATACAAGATAAATTAGTATATTGTTTTATAACATTATAACCAACTACGTGTTAGCATTTAAACTGCCATAATAAGATTCAGAAACATGTTATAAATGCATTGATGATGTGATTTACAAAGCTCTAGAGTATATCCCCTACATGTTTAGTGTAGCATGTACTTGTACAGCTTTCCAAAATATGATCACATTGCTGATTTTCTCAATGAAAGAATGCAAGCTGGCTAGTAAACAAACTGAGATATCATGTAGTTTTGCAAATTTCAGTTCACAGAAAATGACCAAATTCTGCCTTAGAATTTGCTTCACACAAAAGTCTTAGGCAGCATTTTAGGTAATTCAGTAGTGTGTCTGTGAGGAATTTTAGGGGAGCTCAATTTACTGAACCCACAGACTGTATAGATAGGTTTCATACATTTCACCAAAAAAAATAAAGGTAATCAAGACAAAAGTACTTTAGTGGCACAGCATTCTAATTCAATAGTCCACCATTAGTAATCATGCTTCAATTCCAGTCTGTATCAGACATCACATATTCTTGGCACATATTGGATGTATTTCCTGAGACCCCCTTGATATTGTGATCTGAAGTGGAGATAAAATATGGAAAAAATAGTCAAAAGAAAATCTGAAATTAAATAAACACTCAGAAGCCTATAGCTTCTGGATACCAAACATTCATTTACCTTTGTATGTGACAAAATTATATTAAGATAGCAAGTCAGATTAGGTGGAGTGTTTCCACATGAAGTGAAGCGTAATTCTATAGGATGTAAGCACATGTTACTGAGCAAGCTCATGGCCCATGGGTAGAAAGTGACACTGAAGCTTGTGGCCCAAGTGCTAATAGCTTTGTACCATCTGCACATCAGAGCTGTGAGTGCAGGGTGATTACGGTCCATTGTGACTCCGCCGCCTTCCTGACACAGCATGTGTCCTGCATTGTAGGAAGACAAGTTCTGGTGATGCTCCATATCACAGGAGCTTGCGCAACACACAAATTGTTCTTCAATTTTATTCTTCTTATTATTATATTTTCTTCTTCTTCTTCTTTTTTCTACTTCTTCTTTTTCTTATTATTATTTCACCTGATATTTGGTCGGTCTCACCTTCTAGTTTTAACTAGACGGTTGGTATGTTTAGGAGAGGTGTGCTTGTTCAAAGCTAAACTGATGATTGTTCACCTGCTTATGCTTTTCAGAATGTCAATGTCTATAAGGGAGGAGCTTCTTAGCTTTTCTGTCATAAACCCACATTCAATTGGGTCTCAGGACCAAGCCCGGCCAAAACCTACTGTGTCTCGGACCCACACCTAATCTCTGGGCCATGGACCTGTGACAAGCCAGTACCAACCGTGTCTCAGACCTGCACCCAGCCAGAACCAACCTTGTCACAAACTTGTGGCCGCTCACAATTGACCCACGGCTAGCCAGAACCCACAGTGTCTTGGACCTGTGCTCAGCTAGAACTGACTGGGTCCTGAACCCACACCTGGCCAGAATTGACCGAGTCTCAAATCTGCGCCAAGCCTGAACCAACCAGGTCTCTGAACCGTCCCAAGCCAGAACCAAATGTGTCTTAGACCTGAGCCTAGCCAAAACCTATCGGGTCTTGGAGCCATGGCCAACAAAGACACACGAATGCAACACACATTCGCAGTTTCTGCATGAGCTGCATTATCTAGTTCTTATTATTCTCTTGTGTTGAATAGTTTGTTACATGCTTTGAGCATATGATGTAATTGTAGAAGTTGCTGAGCAGTGTGGAAGTCATTAAAAAGACTGCTGCATTAGCAAGAGTAGTAAACATTGCAGTTTAGTTGTATTTATGTATGACAACTTGCATTGTCACATAGCAGCTTTACAACATACCAAGTGCAGATGAGTAGTTATAATTGATAGTGTTGAGGACAAACCCAGAAAAGCATGAGAGTTCTTGTATAACAGAGTTCTGTGTATATAGAGAATTGAGTGTATATAAGACACAATGTGTTCAGTGTAGCATGCTGTGAATTACAGTCTTGAGAGAATGAAACGAGTTTAGTTGAACTTCTAATGCTCGCAGTCGCTACAGAATGTGCACTACTGTGAAGTGAAAATCGAGATGATTAACTAAAGCAATTATGTAAACTTTCTATACCTAGACTGCACTGCTATTATTAACCATATAATCATTGAGTTGAAAGGCATTAGAAAGGATCGTGTGAAACTGGAAAGATTGGGCACAACATTGTACTTGATTGTATTTTACACCTATGGATGGTGCACTTAGAGGCTGGTATTGCCACAGAACATGCAAGAGCAGCACAAAAATAAAGCTGGCACTTCATTTGATTGTGTCTTTATAACTAATTACTTGATATATAATAAACTTTTTTTCCTTTCACAATTACCCCAAACGATATTCCATACCACTTAAAGGTTTAGGCTGAATGATACACTTATTTATGTGTTATTAGTTTAGGCAGTCTGCACCAAGTGAAATAAATGTGGAATTTAAAAAAAGTGTGTTAAAAAGGTTCATGAATATCATCCCCCATTTTATGATTAATTAAGGTGAAACATGTTTTTAATTATTTTTAATTATGTTAAAATAACATAATTAAACTTTATTTTCTTAGCTATTATTCTATAGATCTTCTCAACCTCTAATAAAGTATGTTTAGAAATTGAACTGATAGTATACATATAATCATATTCCACATAATCATAGATATCATTCAGAACATGTGATATACAGAGACCAAAATCCATATTGAATTAATTAGTAATACTTATTTATTATTACTTACATGAGCATATGAATACTTTGGTAACAAACCAGATGATGTTATTAAACACACTCACTGAGAGTTAATCAGACAATTTGGTAGGATTAATTTTAGGATGCAGGAAAATATATGTATGTGTGTTTTGATAGTCCAACTCATCTAAAAACATAAGCACAATAAATTGCTGTTAACAGCAGGTGTAGGTAGTAACAGGCATAAGTACACTCTTTCAAATCTATAAATTTTGATTTACACCAAAACAATTCATCAAGCTTGGATCACTGCAGCTTTGACAGAAAGATTAACAACTATTGATGAGCTGAAGCCATGAGCTGCAGAAGAGAGGGACATCTGTGCACATAATTTAAACCCCTATTGTTTTACTCTCACATGTACTACACTTGATGTCACCTTAATGTGTGACAAGTGTAGAATATCATAGTGGAATTTTACAATAAACTCTGCTTGAACTCTGTTCAAGTGACTTTTTATTGGTAGTAAGCTAGACAAAGTGCTCACACAAAGCTTCATTAAAATGCTATAGCATGAAAGGATAAAGAATCTGTTTATCAAAACCATGTGCCTCACTTGTGCAGATAGTTCCTGACAAGATAATGACATGATGATTTTAGTGTAAAATCTTAAATTACAAAATGACTCAAGATATAGTTTATTTTTATAGGTGTTTCACTGTTTTTAAAACCCATAGAGACAGAAGAAAGACATAAGTCACTTATTTTGCTGATTCACTGTTATTTCTGTACGTCCATCTTTTTCATGTGACTGTGGAAAGTTTTTGTATAGTTAGTTCCAGAATTATTTTCACCTGGGGAAAACTGAACTGTCGTTCTGAGAACCCTTAGTAAATAATCTCTTTCAGCCCTTCGGGGACCACACTCTTCCACTCGTATCTAAGGTTTCAGTGGGGTTTAGCTCAGAGGACTGGGAAGTCCTCCGAGTTACTGGGCTTAATGGTGCAAGAAAGCTACTCTGGTGTGACCACATCCACTGGTGAAGAGAGGTCTGTTGGTTGAGTGAATCAAGTTCTTGGTTCACTGTCACTGATAAATTCAGTTTTTTTCTATAACCCCATTGTAACAACACATACATAAGTGCAGAGATGGTCAAGTTGAAGAATGCGTGTCAGACCTGTTTTCAACATAAATGCTTCTTTAATTACAATGTATATAAAACAGTTGTGCTTTTGGTTCTTGACTGAAAGAGTGGACTGATTGAGAAGTCATGAAAATAAGCTATGAGAAATTAACCCATTTAACACTGATAGGCAGCTTTGCAAAGACTTTGAGGTCACAGTGGAGAGAAACAAATACATCTTGAACATCTTACAGAACAGTAAAAGTGCTTAAATGCACACTTTTAAATGTATTTAGTTATTTAAGATGAAAGCTAAATATTTCAATGCGTTCCTGTTAAAGAAATAACCAGAGAAATAACCTATGAGTAAATTGACTGAATGGCTAAGGCCAATAAAGCACCTTGATTTGAAGTGCTTGGATTTTTGCAAAAAATTCTTACCACCCATGTTCAACATCTTTTTAAATAAATTTAAATGTGAATTAATGTGGGTAGCTCAAGGTTGAGTATGTAAGGCGGTCCATGTGACATCTTACAGTTATGCGGAAATGTAACTCTACAAATCTTAATGTTTTGATGTAGCCACTTTTCCCTGACCTTTGTTCTATACTGACTGTAGTTCATCCAGCCATCTTTTTAAATTAACTACTAACAATTTTTCATATTTGCTTCAATACATGCACATTAGACGTCTCTTTAATTAACACTGTATGAAAAAGAAATAAACACACAATACTTTAATCAAATATACTGCTCACAAACATTCAAATTGAAATATCCCCTATTAACCTCTAAAAAACTAGAGGCACTGGGATCCAAATAATAAAAATGCTGAATCTGCACGATGGTGGAGTCTGAAGCTGCTGCTGTCACAGGAGTATTATTTTTTAAATAATTTATTACATTATATTTGTATTATATTATAGTATATCTTATGTTTATATTATAGAATAAATTATCAAATATATTATTTTTAACATTAAAATATATTAATAGGTGCATCAGCTACATGTACAAAATAATTGATAAGATCAACCTAATTCATTCAATCATTTATTAAATTAAATCCAGTTCTGAGCCAGAGATTAACCAGCAGCACAGGGCTCAAGCTGGGGACTTAAACAGGGGTCTCACACACACAAATCAGGTCAGTGTGGGAGAAACCTAAGGAATCCCACACAGACACAATAAGAGCATGTATATTAGCTGGCTAGGAACCGAACCAGGGATCTCTGTTAGAGGTGACTAACCATTATGTCACCATGTCACAATGTGCTACTGTCATGCCTGAGATATTAAACTCCAAAAAAATGTAAATACATTTATTCTAAATGTTAACAGCTGCATTAAAACATTGCAATTGTCACCAAAGTGGAAATGAGATAATTTGTAAAATTTCAGGTTTAGATTAGTAATCAGCTGCAGGTATACCAAGCCACCTTCCAGATCACACATTCAGGCTATTTTGTTGGTAAAACTGATAAAGACAACAAAAATGAGTAATGATTGTAAAGCAAAAGTAAAGCAAAATGTATCTCTTCAAAATATTAAATCAGGGGGCTGATAGCTTTTCCAAATTCTCTCATTCTAGTTGGTATACACTTTATTTTATCCTGTTTCTTTTTCTTTTTACTGGGGTTTTGTAAAGAAAAATGTGTAATGAAGTTGGAAAAAATATGGATTATCATGACTTTCTATAGGCATAGTATGTTACTGACTTGGACATGAATGTTAGTCTTCAAACATAGTGAATGCATTTATATTTTGTAGAATTCATTTGTGACTCGGTAATGAGGAGTTTATGGAAGAACCAATCACAGAATTAGGAAGGTAGAGCTAGGGCCTTATTTATAATTCCTTAGAATAGTTCTAGTCTGTGGAATATACACTATAATCATATTGATACATTTGACTAGAACCTATTCAACACACCACTTTGTGGTCATGAGAAAGATAAGGTATATGGCTCTGTGGATTCAATAAATAATTTAACACATTTTGTGTACAACATAAACAACTCTTCTCCCATTATCCTAGCCCAGTTATGAAAGCTAGCAATTAAAAAATACTGTCAAGTCAGACTATGGATTTATTTATTTCAAAATTATTTAGAATGGTTCTTGATAAAGTTCGTTTATAACTGTATAGATTTACTAAAATTGCATTCATTTTGCTAAAGCATTTACTTTATTTTCCAATTAATACATAATTTCTTGAAATGCTGGCCATTTAAGATTTTTTAAAATTATTTTATGTAATCAGACATTACATTTCTCATAAACTTTTGTTTGTTACTACTCGTGAGATTAGAACATGAGTAACAGTATGTACAGTGTTTATCTTTCCCTCATGCATCTACCTTAAATTATCAGTCTCTCACTTGAATACACACTGCCATGTGAGTTGGTTATCACTAACGTTATTTGATGTCGCTGAAACAAAACAGCTCTAGCTCTAGCTATCTCTATTGAATTAGACAAAGGTATTGGCATGCCTATCACAGTTATTATTTTTTATTGAACAACTAGTCGAATAGTCGTGTTTTACATCGATAAAGAAAAAAACCCAGGAAGCACCTGTTTTTAGATTTTCCTTAATTAGCAGTTTAATGCACATTTACAATGGCAGATAATGCGCCAAATCATGAAATAACAGATATTAGCATTCTGTAAATTATGCTCCCTAAGGCTATACTTTTAAAGACGAAAATTAAGAAATGTGAAAAAAATAAAGCAGTGCAGAGCCTTATTTGCCAGAACAAGACCAGGTGTTACACCATGGACACATCTCCAAGTTCTGAATTTTTATATATTACAATACAAAGAAAATAAGCAGTATCAATAAATGAACTGTAATTAAGTAATACTTATCTGTGTGTAACCTCTTTTCTTAAGGCTTTGATAGTAACTCCTGTAATTAGATCACCAGTGCTCTGCTTGAAGAACTGGTGGATGGCGGGGGATGGAAATAGTGAAAAAAGAACATTAATAGTTAAGACAATTAAAATCTTTTTCATTGATATAGATAATATATTTTGAAGGCTACAATATTATGTGTTACACTATGAGCACTTTTGTGTTTATACATCCCTTTCACTTAATGCCCTCTTGCCGGATGGCGACAGCATGCTCTGTGTTCCCTTACTGCTATTTTCCTAATTAAGCACTGGAGTGCAGATTACTGCAGAATTGGACTCATATTTCCTGAAGTATTTCCAGACTACCAATGTTTGATTGTCACAGTGTTTTTAAGATTTCTTACTGTCTTCCTGCATCCAGTACATTTTCTTCTTATTCTGACTAATCGCCTGCAGCATCCCACTGGATCCACAATAGTGGATGTTCTAGTCGACTAGTTCATGGGACCCCTAGTAGCAACAGCCTAGCATCCACTTAGCAACCTCACAATAACACCCTAGCAACCACTTAGCAAACACATTTCAGCGGATTAGCTACCGGATACAAACATCCTAGCAACCACTTGGCAAACGCTTAGTAATTATTAGCTTGCTTTCACAAACCAAATTAACAAACATTCCCCCAATCTATTTTATACTGTTTTACTGCATGGCACAAGTACACAAAGGAAAGCTAGTGAAACAAATGCAATAGATTAACAAAAAGTCATAAATGTTTTGTAGTAACAGGTAATGTTGTTTTGTATATTTTTCGGCAAGTACTTTTAATTTAACCATTTGCATGCGTATGTGCAATTCGTAATTCATAATGCAAGAAAAATGATGGCCAGTAATCATATTTAAGATTGCTGAAAAACTCAAATGCCAAAATGAAAGCGTCTCTGCAGACCGCACATGCTGCACTGCGCTGCATATCTTTCTTTTTCAGTCCTAATTCTCGCAGCAGGCTGTTTCAGCCTCTGGTGCACTTGTTTGATGATCTTTGTCTGAAAGAGCGCTCTGGAACTGGTTCAGACTTCCATCTTCCTAAAGGTCACTGTTACAGAGAGCAGCTCAATGAGTCTGAACTACAGCTATGGTGCATCTCAGATGTCCATTCAAAGTTCAAATGCTTCACTTGGTGTTTGGAATTTCCTAAAAGCCTAGTTCAGGTCATATACTCTCTATCACATACACAAACACAAACACACGCGCACACACACACACACACACACACACACACACACACACACACACACACACACACGCACACGCACACATAACCACACACACACACACACACACACACAAACACACACACACACACACACACACACACACACACACACACACGTACCTCAC